>JAGTTH010005856.1:0-246920 GCA_022606485.1 Agraylea sexmaculata | reverse complement strand
TATATATATCGTCTCCTAAACCCTATAAAAATAATTTTACTAATAAATTAATTATTAATTATTAGTGAACAAATGTATGTTAACGTATCGATATGTAAACCAGGTATTTTAAAAATTTATTTTCACCCCCATATTTATTATGAATGTAATAATTAAAATACTCACCAATAATTGCACAGAGCAATAGTGAAGCCCAAATTTCGTTCATGTTTATAATTATTTGATTGTTTTGATTATCATTTACACTCGATCGTAGTTGTTCAGTAGTGCCGAATACAACCTTCTTGTATGAGAGTCAACGCACAACTGACTGTACCAATAAACATTTTCACTGTGGAAAGTCACCAGACTCCTTTCTTTATCAGCAGGTAGCATCAGGTGAAAATAAGAGTTGAAGATCATTTATTTAATGGGTGTGTCAATATCAGTGATAAAAAAGATGCACTGTTCGTCTGAAGAAAGTTGAATGTGGCAAGGATTCGGTTTTTATGATTATATGGTGTACGCTTTTTATGCTGGATTTAAAATACAGGGTGGACTGAAAATTCAAATAGAATAATACATTTTATCGAATAATAAATCAATATGTATAATAAAAATGTAAGCTGAGAAATGCTCTACAATTATCAACTATTGAAAACCTGCTTTTTCAACCTTTTAGCCGAGGTTTACTAATGAGTTATCAAATCTATAAAGGAAATTAAATGTATTGCCGAATATAGAAATTCACGTCAGTGTTAATATACAGGGTGGACTTAAATTAAATATTTTAAGGGGTGGTAGGATATCACAAATATAAGCAAACGAATATAAGAAATATATTTTTCTTTAAATTAAAATATAATTAAAAATAATAATGACGTATTTAAAAGACACAATACGCATGCGACAGTTACTACTAACTATTTAAAGCACAAAACCAAAAGCACTTTTAATATTTTTAATGCTTAATTAGTAACAATTTGAAAAATATTTTTTTCTTCACTTATTCTTATGATACTCGACCACCCACTAATAATATTTGCAGTTAATTCAAGTCCACCCTGTATACAAATAAATATATAATATATATTATGTATACAAAATAATTTTTATATATAAAATCCATCTGTTGGTAACTAATAATTTGTGATAATATTTCTTTTGTAATTTTGAAAAGGAAAAAGAAAACAATTGTTTATTAATCATTAAATCAATAAGATTAATGTTTAAATCTGCTCTTATTCTAGTATGTATATAATTATTTAATTAAATCCAATATAAATTCTATATATATATATATATATACCTACCTATATAAATATACCTACAGAGTCTAAAAAAGGTAAACCTAAATATAAATATTTAAATAAACAAAAATATGTATGTGTTCATCAAATAGATCCTCTCTTATCTAACATTTTTATGTTGTTAATATTTTTTTATTAAATTATTTAAAAAAAAACTATATTAACTCTAATTGTCCTCGTTGTGACGCCCTTTATAGAGTCTGTAGATTAAAAGATACAATTAATAATAAAAAAAAGTTCTTTCTTTTTCTTTCAAAATGATTGTAAAAGTAAATTTTGTATCCATTCACCAATTTTGTTTCAATGAAAATATAAAATACATATTTTATGGAATAATGCTTCCTTCTTTTAAGACATTGCTAGTACAATAATATTAATACACCCCAAAATTTAATATTGGCTTATTTTTTTAATTATGAATTCAGAATCGATGGAAATATTTAATTCTATAAAATAAAATATTTTTTATAAAAAAAATGTTTTAGTCTAATATTTACATATGAAATAATTGGTAAATACATTAAAGATTACTCATTTGATCTTTAGACAATTGATATTTAAGCATATAGATTTTATTTAAAAAAAACACATGCATCGATTTTTAATAATTTTATTTTCACGTTAAAACTAATATCTATAATATGACAATTTAAACCGGTTCAACTATGTTTAATACTAACAGATTTTTTGTAAAAATGGATGGCACTTGTAAATAATTTTGAATCCGCATAAACTTTGTCTAAAAATATAAAATTGGTGAGGAACTTTTATTTTATAAATTCAATACATCTAAACATAGTCTTAAAATATTATTTCATAAACAGGAAATACTTCATTGAGAATATTTTAAAGTAAAGTAAAGTATCGTCATTTTTTTTCGACCGAATGACAGCAAAGAAATTAATTACTATAACAAGTGAACTAAACTTTGAAATTATTTAATTAAATTATCATTAAAAGTCTTTTGACCTTTCCTTAAAATATTGTCACTGCTTAAAAGTCTATCTAGTATAAAATTATTTACGTGGTAAAGTTTTACAGTTTGTCATTGTAGTCTTTTTATAAAACTACTATTTTATGAACAAAGCAGTTAAGATTTAAAAAAGCTTTCGCATGACGCCGACAGATGTTTTCATTTAAAATATCAATTATTATCATATTATTATTTCTTAAAATAGCACATTCTCACTATTTCTCTTCTTCTTCTTTTCTAGCGGTGTAATTTATCGCCTTAACCCTTTATATTTTATTATTTTAATGTCTTTTCAATCGGTGAATATATTTTCTAAAAGATCCTTGGTGATAACTCGATGAGGCCTTGTTGGACTCAATGTTGGTCTTCTATAAAGCCTATCGTTAAGGAAATACAGCCTTTTGGATAAATCACATCTTACATTGAACCACCAATCACAGACAAACACAGCCTGTGAGAATTGTGTACCGTTTGGGCACAAAAATGTCGCTTGTCTTCCGTCTATATCACAATAATGCCAGCCTGAAAGGAAAACAATATTATTGAATGAGACTTTTTATTAAATAAATATAAATTTAATATAAGCACAATCTCATCACGATTAGAGTAATGATGATGGTTTAACGCGAAGGCACACAATTATTTTTATTTTCCCAGGAGGTTGGAAATAAGAAGTATCAACAACTGGTTTGACTAGTCCCACTATCTTGTGAAACTTATCTTATTATTTTTATTAAATGTGAAATGGGAATAATATATTTGTTACCTTGACATCTGGTTTCAGTATCGGCAAAAAATCCAGGATAAGGCTGATCATCACAATAGAAGTTGGTGTAAGGAACACTCGCAAGAACTGGATAATCTGTACCTGGTCTTCCTTAAATCATAAAAAAATAGATTCATTAATAAATGTATAGATATTTCAAAGCGAAAATATAGAAATATTTTAAAGTATTAATAAAAAAAAAGATGAAATAGTCATTAAAATACGTCATAATTCTTTAACCCTAATTCACAATTTTGATTTATTACAATAGGATTTTTTTACAAATTTACCCTTTCGATGTAAGTTATAATAGAGTAATTAAATAAAAAATAAATAAGTACTAAGATTTGTGTTTTCAATCTTTGTGACTTCTCTGACAAGCTGGAAGATTTTTAAATTTTTATTTAAAACAAAATTTATCAACTTTTCTGAGAAAGTATACTTATTTTTTTTCATATCATCCATTCATTAGCAAAAAGAGTTCAATGCGTGAGATACTATGAAACCTCACCTTTGCGAGAGATTTGAAAATAATTGAGGGACCGAGAAGCATTAAATATACGAGAGGATATATTTGTTATTTTTAATTTCGTATCCCAAAATAAAAAATAAACAAATTCCATTTTCTTAAAACAAAATTTTATCCCAAAATCTAATAATTTCTAAGAAGTTATTCAAGATTTTGAAAGCAAAACCCGCAATTGTAGATTTTCTAGGAATATTAAAATTAGTTTAACCTTGGTAAGGCAGATGAACCCACTACAACCTCGCACTCGTACGTGGTCTATCGCCATAATAAATAAAGTTTTCATAAATTACTTATAAATAAAGCATAACGATACTACCCGATAGCCTATAATTTTATATGATGTCATAAATTCAAAGATGATTTCATTGTATGTCCGAAACTGGAAAAATCTATTTATACTTAATATATTAAAGGTGACTTTTTATGTGACTGTTTGATATTCAAAGTATATTAGAATTAACATAATGTGTGACTAATTTTGATACTAAATTGTATTTCCGTTAAATCCCCAGTCAAACTAAAGGGATTTTCTACAAGAAATATTTATCCAAAATTATACTTTTTAGTTTGTAAAATCAAAGTTTGCCTTGCGAAATTCTCGCTGCTGGTGATTTTATTTACATTTAATTGATATAAAAGGTGGATTTGAATAAACTGAAAATATTTTAAGGAGTACAAAAATGAGCGAAATAAAAATTAAAAATATTTTTATTATTAATTAAACATATTAATTACGTATTGAACAGACACAATACACACGCGACAGTCACTACTGGATATTTCACAAAAACAGCTGATTCCAAGATGGTGGCCCAAACTCGATTCCAAAACCACAATTAATATTTTTAATTATATAATGATATATATTTTTTTAAATATTTTTTTTCACTTATTCATGCGTTACCCTACCACTCCCTAACATATTCTCAATTAATTAAAGTCCATCGTCCATCATAAATGTTCAAATTCAAATGCAATAAATTCTCATCTCTATACAGTTTGCTAAATGGCATCGATTGAAATACTGAGATGAATCGACAAATTAGCCAAAGAAGCAGATATTTTTGTTGCGAAGATGACATCTCACCATAAGAAAAGTGGTCGTCCTTCAACGCATAATGTAAAACAAGCTTTGCGCAATACACAATGACTATTCTTATAATAACCACCGCCGACATTGCCCACGTGTTTATTAATAATTTTACTAAACATACCCGGGATGGACTTTCCTAATTCCAAGTATTCTTTCACTGAAGGGCTCAAAAACCCAGGAGGCGGGAGCACCGGAGGTTCTAAGGGACTTCCATCCCTTTCGTCTAAATCCTGGGATGGTTCAGGACCCAAATCTGGAGCAGATGGAGCACGAGTCCTTTTTGCTACTCGCCCTTCTTCGGCACCGTCTGAAAATAATTAATAACAAATAAAATTTAATAAAATAATCACAAGAAAATTTAATAAAAAACCCTTACATGTTTACGCATTATAATATACTAGGGAAATTTTCAATTTGTTAATGTTTTTTGATGTTCTGCTTGGTTTTTTAATAGGAAGGTAATAAGTCGTTAATTTTTTTCATTCAGAAGATGTTTGGTTGTTGACAGAGTAAATTAATAATAGAATAATTTAATACGGTGTTCATATAATGACAAAAGTCATCACACTATTTAAAAAGCGAGTTTCCCGATAAATACTATTTTATTGAGAATTATTATGCATCATTAAATATCTCTTATGTTATTTTGAAATTAATTTAATATTATTATCATTAAAAGTATGTTTTAATTGTAGTAAAATAATTATTTAAAATATTATTCTTCCATCTGGTAACACTGATGGTTGAGGGATCCGTACAGACATACAATACACACACGCTCAACAATAGATGTAATTTTCTTATTAATTTGATTTGAATTATATAATAATTATACAGGGTGTCAGCATACAAGAACACATAAAATGCAAAACATTTAATATAAACCGGTAATTTTTAATTGTTTATTATGAAAGTGAAGGTTTGCTTTCATGAGACAATAGACTTAAGTAATAATTACCTCCGTGTTTAGGTACTTATGTCAATTTCCTACAAAACACTAGTGCAATTCTCGTCCATAATTATAGAATATGATAATTACAGATAATGATTTGGTCTCCAAATTGTGTATGCGAATAATTTGATGGATGTATTATTACACTTTTATATTACTAATGCCCCATTGTTTACAATACAAGGCCTCAAGCACTTTTTAAACAGTGCCTCTCAATCATATTAAATATTTGTGACACATGTGAATAAATATCGCAATCACATAATATTATAATATTATGGAAATTTAAAAAAAAAATTGATTAATAATACAATCGATAATTACATTTAAAAAAATCACCAATTGTTGAATCATATTTTTTATTAATTAAAAAAATAAAATATGAATATTTTTCTAAAAAGTGTTATATTTGGCCTGAAGGCATCGTTATTGCAATATATTATTAAGACATAATATTATTATTGTAATAATTTATTTAATATAGGTTGTTTGTGAATGTTTTATTCACCCGTTTTTAAGTATATAAAAGCCTGACCCGAATCGAGTCGATTGTTATCCGTTAATTATTATAAAAGCTATTGAGTTGTGAAATAATAAAATTTAATCAAATTTTCTGTAAATACTGCTTGGATGAGTGAGAAATTATATTATATTTTTTTAAAGATTTTTATGGCTTTGTGAAAAAACAATAGGAAGTTCACAACCCCTAAGAAATAATAAAAATAGAAAGCATAAAATAATCAATTTAAAAAAGTAGGTATATGCCGATTTCTCATTCCTCTATTTTCATCATATTATTAGTTTTAAGCATTGTTATAAAAATTAATGCTAAATTCAGATTATTATTATACAGGGTAGACTTAAAATAACTAAGAATATTTTGGAAGGTTGTTGGATATCGTAAGAATACCTGAAAAAAAATTAAATATATTAAAAAAAATAATAATAATTTATATTAAAAAATAATTCATAATATTAATTATGTATAACAGACACAATATACACGTAACAGTCACTACTGAGTACTTCAGAGAAACAGTTGATTACAAGATGGTGGCCCAAACTCCATTCCAAAAACATTATTGATTATTTTTTAATTTTTAATAAATAAATAAATAATATATATATATTTAATTATTTTTGCAATACCCTACCACCCGCTAAAATATTCTCAGTTAATTAAAGTCCACCCTGTATACAATGATTTTTACTTTAAATTAGTTAAAATTTATTAAAATTTTAGAATTTCTAGCGATTAAATACCCGAAACACAGATTTGGTTGAAAATTTTAGATTTTTTAACCTTAATAAAGAAGGTCAAATAAAAAAAACATTTCCTACATTATCTCCTTTGACCACAACACATACATTTTTATTACGTACATTTTAAATATCAGATTGAAAAAAAACCTTGAATATACAACCAATCGAGTATTTAAATTCTCACATAAACATAATATTTCCTATTCCCATTGTATTTTAGTACCAAAATATGACATTTCCGGTAATTGGAAAAGTCGTTTTGTAGACCTTCAAGTGTTAATTGCTTTCATTTTTTTGAACGTGTAATAAGATTTATTATATCACGCCTGCTCTTAATCGTGAGTCGACAATCAATAGATTTGTATTTTATTATCATTTCAGAATCCTTTCATATAAAGATGCATTTTCCCATAGAGTAGAGAACACGCCATTCAAATACACGCAACGCGGTATTTTTACAGAGATTATATACTTTCGGTGGTGAATTATGATAAATTAATATTCATCGCAAATTATTATAATTTTATTATATTTCTCACGGTTATGAATACTTTTCACTGAATTTGAAACAGTTAATAATTCTAAGCATTAATTGAATTAAGTTCTCACGTTGAAATATGCACAATTATATAAAGGAACAAAACTGAATGTCCATGACTTTTGGCTTAAAATTATTCATCCTTGACCTGAGTTGCATAATGCTACAATTATATGCAAATATGATCTTATTTGAATAAGAACACCGATTATTAATACTTTTACAATGAGTTAATTCTAACCAACCCTATTGCAATGATTTTATATGAAATTAAATGGAGCTATATGGAAAAAAGTGAAAATTGCATCCAAAAATTCGTTATTTTATAGCAAAGATATTTATGAAAATATGTGAAGATTGAACTATGTTGAAAACTAATTATTTTATATATTTTAAGGGATATAAACGGAACAATGATAAACGATGAAACCCTGACTAAACTATTAAATTTATAAAAAAATAAAAACTATGAAATGCAACTAAGTAATTGACAAAATTTACATATATTGAAAAATTGCTTTGCTTCTTATCAAATGAATTAGATATAAATTATATATAAAATTATAAAAGCTGAGATAGATTCTGTTAATTAATAATTAGATAATTAATTAACCAAATACATAGTATTACAATAATAGCATTATAAGGTTAAAAATTAATACACTGTGTAATAAAAAATACGTCATCAATTCTAAAAATAATCATTCTAAAACTATGAATGGATTGTAAAAGCAGGTTTCTTTATATATAATTAATTAATAAATTACACAATGATAGACTACATTATTTGAAGATAAAATATGTATGTTCATTTTAAAATGATGTAAGCTTTATATTATACAATATTATGTATATTTATAAAATATAGCAATTACCTTGAACTGAATTCGTTCACACAAAGGAATACATTCGGATTGTTTAATCTGTATTAAACTATATCATTAGTTATTTTTCAATTATTTGGCTAAAAAAAATAATAAACAATTACACCATTTAACGCTTTTAGATAATGCATAATTTCTCACACACATATTTTTAATAAAATCTTGTGTCATTTAATTATTTATTTAAAAACCCGATTCTCACGATCTGAACACATGAATTATTTGTGTTAATTATGGGAGAATATCAATCAATGTTAAACTATTGAGACTGATAAATATTTTATTAGCTTGCTATTTTAGTGATCTGTAGACTGTTTAAAATAAAATAAATCAAGGTAACAATACGTTTAAAGCTCGCATTTTAAAAGGTCAAATCGCAGATTCATTCGGAAAAAAATATATAAAATCACTTTTTGAACATTTATCTCACGATTTAAAAAAATACGTGCAAGTTCCCACGTTGTGTATTTTAAATTATACAGATTAATTAATTATATCCAAACTGTAACGGAAATATTATTTATTATATTTCCGTTGAATGTAAACTACATTCGTTGATTTTTTTCTAATATAAAATAGACCTTTAAAATATATCATTAATCACAATGAATTCTCATTTTATCAATGATTTGAATTCCACTCAATACATCAAATTGTATGTTTATTATTATATAAACTTTGTGGATCATCTGTCATCTTTTACGCCACACTTCATAGTCTAGTGGTTACCATTTCTCTCCTTTCACAGACTCAATGCACTTCTCATCTCATCCAAGCCTTTATTTCATTTTCCCTTTCTAAAACTTTCCAAACACATTATTATTTGTGCCCCGGAAAACGTGACTTATGTTTTATACCTGCCGAATCAATCTACAGTTGATTTTTTTATTATTGAGTACTTTTCACTAAGTAGGATGTATAATAAGAATCCTCAAATATGCCTGACTAACTAAATAATAAACAGTTTGTCAATAAATAGTATGAATTCCTAGATAACAGTACAATAACTCAAAATGTATTTAATAATATAACTATATTTTTGTATTTAATGTTGAAAAAATATATTTAAGTTTGACACAAATGTTCTTCTAATTGCATAATATTTATAATTATTTTGAACGACTTGAATTTATAAAGAAACTTCATATTAGCGTTTTTCTTAAACGGCATCCATAATTATTTATTTCCGCGTATAGTAATAAGTCTCATTTAAGAAGCATTTAAAAGCGTAATAGCTCAGCAGATAAGGTGTGTGACTATAAATACTGTGGTCATTGATTCAAATCCCGCTCAAGTAAACTAAATAGATTTTATTGGTTGAAGATCGGGAATAATATTGATAAAATCCCAATAGATCGTCTTGATTACTCCGATTTCCTGTATTGTAAGGTAAATACTGATTATTAAGTCGGTGACCTGTGAAACTAGTAATAGTTAAGATCACCGACCTAAAATACCAAAAGCCCCATGGGGTATATATATATATATATCATATATATATATATATATATATATATATATATATATATATATATATATATATATATATATAACTATATAATAATACTATATTTAATTAAATTTAAAAAAAATATTGGATTATAAATATAATGAAGTAACCTCATTATAAGTGGGAAATGAATGCATTGAAGTAAAAGCTCGAACAGTAGTTACGGCATTCTATAATATAATACGAGTTAGTTATTCTACTACAGCCTTTCGTGGGCGTTGGTTTGTCTACATGTTAAAACTTAATAGTATCCAGAGTGTATTGTATTATAGTAATAATATAATACATTGTTTTAGATAGTTATAGAGCAAGGAATAGTATTATGTCATGGTGTATGCTTATAGCCTGGGGCGTATTCAATGTCCTACTTAATACCAATCCGACAACAAAATATACATATTTATTCTGTTCTACATAGTACTTTTCACTTTCAACACTTTTTTACATTGTAACATTGAAGCAATGAGATTTACAGAGGATATTTGGAAGTAATTTGTGTAAAAATATCGTAAATAGATGGCCAAAAAATCGTGATTTGTTCTTATGGGACTTCATATCATTCTAAAGAAGATAGGTTAGAACATATTAGTCTTTAGCTTTTATTGTTGTTATTATTTATTAATCTTCATATTTATAAATGGGGTTTTTTCCATTCTCTCTATAATTTATTAGTATTATTCATGTCAAATTTAAATAAAACATTGTCATGTTAGTTATAGGTAAAATATGTATATACTCTGTACACCTAAGTCTATTTCCAAAGATGTATTGTTCTATCAATCATTGTTAAAACTTATAAATAATTATATATATTAGCCTTTAAAAATACCTTTATCCATTAGAAATTAATTCATTGACACGAGTATTATGGGACCACTTGAGATCAACAGTATGGTGCAAAAATCTTACTTAGTGCTTAAAAAAGCCACATTTTTTAATAATAAATTTTAATTATATTAAAGAGAGTATTTTTTAAGATTTTATGTCACTACGAAGAAGAAACTCTTTTGCTAAAGAAAATCCAGTCTCAATTCAAATATCTGACAACGTTTATACGTTTTATAACGTTATTAATTAATGGGTTTTTTATTGAAATTTTACAAATTATCAGAAAACGCGTAGGTTTAAAAAGAGCAATTATCATCAAAACAATTTTTACTAGAAATATGAATAATCTTTTACAATAAATATGTATTCTAATATTGCTTATATCACACAGATCGTAAATTTTGCAGTTCATTCAAAAAACAATTAATTGATTAGCTTATTATTATCCGTAATATTACAATAATAATATATAATTAATAGAGTTTATTCCATATTTTAATTTGTGGTAAGGGAAGCCAAACTTATTTTCATGCTTCTATATTTGAAATATGTATAAATAATGTGATTTAAAACTAAAACGGTATTCATTTTTAACTAATATTTAAACTTTTGGATAAGTTATGTATAATAATATGTCAAAATATTAATTATAGTGATAGAATGGTCAAGGAGTTGCAGCAGCTAAACAGCCTCGATTTCATAATGACTGCAATCACACATGTGTATTCTATTCAAATGCACCAGAACAACTATTTTATTATTTATTAAAAAATGGTTTAAACCAATTAAAACTAAATATGTTCGAGGTCCTTTGAAGTATTCATTTTATGTATTTTTCAATCCCTTGGTGGGTTGGATTTATGTTTGAATGTAGAGGAATCAATCTATATTAATAATAAGTGTTTATAGATTAATTACCTTCAGGTATAGAAAATAGTAATGAAAAAAATTGACAAAAAGAACGGATACACCAGTAAAAATAGGGCCTATTTACCCCCATTTGCTATTCTATACATAACCTGATGTATACTTTATTAATCACTAATAAATATTAGATAAATGCACTAGGTAATTTACATTAATAAACCGTTCCCTTCTCAAAGAAACATTCTTTAATAGGTAGATATCTACATTTTAAAATGTTAAATATAGTTTTATATTGTAGTTCGATATATTATGAAGTCCAGTAATTTATTATTTAAAAAAGACACAATTACATTCATTGCCTTTTTAAATTGTAAGGTAAAAATATAATCTATATTATTTTTACTGGTGCGATTTTGAACTTGTAATTCTCATACTCATTTATTTAAATATTTATAATAAATAATTGTTCTTATTTTATTGAATGGGTGAAAAATTGTTTGAAAATTCTGAATGTAGATCAAACTAAATATTCAGCTTTAAAATATTGTATAATGAATATGTTGTTAATATTCACTTATATAAATAAGGTTTTTATAAAAATATTTTTATAAATGCATTGCATATAAATAAATACGTGTATTTGCAATCAAAGTTTGACTTCTCTATAGAAAAACCAGTCGTTAAAAATTCACGCAATCTTCTTCTTGTACATCAAAAAAGGTGAAAATGGGAAATGTTTCTCATATTTGGAAACGATCCGTATAATTTATTCTACCATTCATCAGTATCGGTTTTTCCTTTTCAATTGTGCAATATTAACAATACCACATTTACATAGTTATTTTTCATAGAAATTAAACCTATTAGCGGGATTACATAATTAAATTGAATACATTTTAAATCCACTAAAGAACTTTGGGAATGCAATAAAATTCGCATAATATTCATATGTTACGAAAATGATTTCATCGAATGTTTTCCTAGAGAAACATTATAAAAACCTTGGATTATAAAAATATCTCATGTATTAAAGCAAGGATGTGCTAATTATCTTACATATAAACGTATTTTATTATTATTATATCTTGTTCAGCTATGAACTTGATAAAATAAATAAATAAGCTTCTATTATTTATTTATTAACTAATATAAATAAACATGATTTTAACTACATTTAGTTGACATATTTGATTGCATCACACGTGCGTGTTTAAAATTTCTCAACATACAACTTGCGTTACTAAAAACCCATACGATTTAAGCTTTATTAAATTGTAAAGAAACATGTTAGGTTAAAAAAATAAAAATTGTACAATACCAGAATTAGAAAAAAATAACGCCGAGGTCGCAAAAAATACGACACAAATCCATTTAAAGCTGCTGCTGCGATGCATCTTTGATTAAATTACACAACACAACACTGATTTTAGACGATTTTATAATATATATTTTAAAACTGATTTATTTATAAGATAATAAATTGAATAAGTGATAGTATTTGATGAAATTTCCTTGTGTTATTGTAAGAGTGAAGGAGCGCACACGTTCACCTGGACGGAGGCTTTATTCAACTCTGTACCGCGAAACTTTGAAGGTGTCTTTAAAGGCGATTGTATTCATTCGAACGGACGATAAAACTTTTATTTAATCAATAAATTCAATTGAAATATATTAATGAAAACAGTATATTATTATATACAAAAATGTTTTTATATGTTTACATTAAAATAAATAACAATCAAATTAATTCAGCAGAGAATTTGGTTAGTTCAAAAAAAGGATTGGATATATAAAAGGTTTATCTAGCATTAAAGAAAAAAGGTTTCAGGTAATTTTAATTCACAATAAATGTGAGAAAACACGAGACCGAATTCTCTCTTTATCTCTCTTCTCGAAGACTCTGTTTATGATTCACTGACCGTTAATATTTAGTTTCTTTTTTATAAATGCAAATAAATAAAATTGTTATATTATTTATTGATTGATATTGACACACATATTGCAATTTATTATATGAAATAAAATAATTTTTGAGAATGTCGATTTCAATTAATTTATGATTGTTTATTTATGAGTAATGTTTGTATTTTTATCGGGAAAGTGCTTTTCATTTGGTAAATAATTTTGTAATGGCAACACAGTGCCGGTGACAGTTGCGGAGAACAGACACATAAGTGTTGGCCTTGTCTTGGTTCCTTTTCTCTAAATACTTTCAATATAGCTTCTCTAAGCTCACTTCCTCAGCCATGGTTTGTTGTTCGATACATTTTATAATACACGTATTTATAACATTTTAAGCTTATTGCGTTTTACCCTTTGACGTTTCATAACTTGAACAGCTGGCCTTTTTTGACATGTTTATGATTACGTTCTCTGTTATTATGCAATTCGGAAATGTGTTTACTCACTTATTGATAATATACAAACACATATTTTTTATTCATTTTTATCATTCAATTTAGTTTGCACAGCGAAAAAGCCAATCTGAAGGTTCAGGAGCTGGAGACGATTGTGATGGTGAAGATCAAGAAGACGCCTCGTCGTCTTCATCTACTTCGTCTATCGATATCGCAAATCTTACATTGAGCGAAAATAATTCAACTGAAGTACGTACTGTTATATTTATCTCAAATAAAATAAATACCACTCATTAAAAGTATTGTTTTCAGACAAACAACATAACTAATACTGAAGATGCATTATCTTCATTTAGGCAACAATGGCAAAGAGAACTTGGTTCACCAGCCAAGTCAAAAGAAAGTCCTGAAAGTAAATCAAAAGCGATTGAGCCTAAAAGTGTCAATGAATCCATAGAAGAAGTGGTGTGTATTGATTATTTTTAGTTTTAAATCACAAGATGACCAATTTTTGCATTGTTTCAGGCAAAGTTTCTGTTCTTGAGAGGTATCGATAATGAAAAAGAGGGCAAACTTTATGAAGCCATACAGTTTTACAAAAGAGCCATACAATTGATACCTGATATTGAATTTAGACTGTATGAAAGCAGTCAACTAAAGTCAAAGAAGGATGATTCCACTAACAGCACTCTGGGTAAATATCTTTAAACTTCTCTTAGCTACGTTTTCTTCATTTAAATATATATTTTTAAGACGATACCAATGAGCTTAAAAAAATCGATAAAGATGATGAAGAAGATGATAAGGAAATCTTAGTTGAAGGTGGACTTCTGACTAAATTACACAAAATTGTATTCAAAAAAGGATACTTTTGTGAAGCCGAAACTGAGCAAAATGTATTTAGTAAAAAAAAATAATTATCTATCTAGTCAATATCTTATTATATAAATATTTTATATTTTTAAAGACCACTCATATATCTGCATTACCCACTGAGATTATCCTTTATATTCTTCGTTGGGTGGTTTCCAGCGAGCTAGACTTTGGGTCATTGGAATCGTGCTCTGCTGTTAGCAGAGGATTTTATGTTTCTGCCCGTGATCAAGAAATATGGAGATTAGCATGTGTTAAGTAAGAGCTCTTCTTAGATTATCAATAATATGTAGATCAACATCTACTAATAATAATACTTTGTAGAGTTTGGGGTATGAATTGTGGTACTTTGGAAGCTTTTGGCTTTAACACATGGAGGCAAATGTATATTTTAAGACCAAGGCTTCGCTTTGAAGGCTGTTACATAAGTAAAACTTCATATTTTCGACATGGAGAGAATTCTTTCCAAGACCAATTTTACAAACCATGGTACCTCATAAAGTATTTCCGTTACTTAAGGTATTTATGTTTAATATTGTGCAATGAATCCGTTCATATACATTCCGTGATTTTGAATACTTTAAATAAAAATAATCATATGAATTATATCCTTTTCAGGTTTTTTGCAGACGGCACCGTATTAATGCTGACCACCGCTGATGAGCCAATAATGTGTGTCCCTTATTTAAAGAATCGCACTAGTCGTGCTCAAGGAGTACTCCTCGGACATTACAGACTTTATGGAGATAAAGTATAAAAAAAAAGATTATATATTATTGAAATACAATGTACAAATTATTTTTTTGCTAGGTGCTGATTATAATTGAAAAGCAAAGCTACCAAAATAAACAAGTGCAACAAATTAACACACGTTTTCGACCACGGAGAAAGGAAAACACTCAAGAAGGCAGTCAGGGTCAAACTTTTCATCTTGTAAGAATTCCGCATTTATTATAATATTTATCAATTACAACTTTTACTTTTCTTACTATCAGGAACTTCAAATCAAAGCCCACCGTTCCAGAGCCTTCAGTTCATTGGTGTGGAAACGTTACACTGTTTACACGAAGAGCGGAGGAATAGAATCTTCAAGTAATTTTGATATTGCTAAAAATCAGTTTCCCCCTTTCTCTTTCTCCTGCGTCAAGAGTTATAATGCAGAAACAGAAAATTATCTTCAGTAAATAAAGGAAACTAGTCATTTTTTTACAACTACAAATTCTATTTTCCTATACATATTTAAAAAAAACTCCTTGAACATTAAATATATGTATTATGTAGTTTCATTTACTTTTGCTTTAAATAAAATGATAAGAAAAAATCAGTTTTATAATTTTAAGTATTTATAGGTAAGTGTTTTGATGTTGTGTAGAATAAAATAAGAATACATAATATTATTTTGTACAATTTTGAAACTCTGTGAATATTATCAGACTGAATTGGTGCTGAGAAAGTGTAACTTTAATGAATGGCATACTAAGTATGTGAAAATGTGATGGGTCCTAAAAATAAAAACACAGAAGTTTCTTCAAACGGGTATAAAGATTAAATCTACTTTAATATTACTGTGATGATTTTATTTTTTATCTGACAGTTCCGGGAATTGAATGTTTTTTGGATAATTGGTGTTAAGTGTTATTTGAATAATATGTATCAATAATTTTACCACGAGTGCACAAATAAAGTTATACTTCACCGATTATAAACAATCTTTGATGTCTATTAATTGTAAACTATTTAACATTTTGAAATAAAGCTTTTTGAGATTTACGTTTTTTTTTTATTAATTTACATTACAATTGCCTGTTTTTTACTTTTTCGAATGCAGCCAAATGTTCTGCTCTTGCTTGAGCAACTTCGGGTGTATCTAAAGGAACTGTAGGAAGCTCTTGAACTTGATTTTTGGGCCCTTCTGGAATATTCGTTCCTGCAACTCTAAATCCTAAGGAATCCGCCACGTATTGCACATTTTGAACCTGTCCTTTGTCATCAATATACGAGTAAGCTCCGTTTGTAACTCCATTGGAAGATCTTGCCTCAGCTTTTGCTGAAAGTCCATCATTGTATCCATAGGAATATTGACCGATCTTATCTATAGCCTGATATTGCACGACAGGAACAGCATAAACCACCGACCTCGCCTTTCTAAGCTTTGCTTTGGCAATCTCATGAGCTTCGAAGTGCGCCAGCTTAGCTGAGAGAACTTCAGGTGATTCTGGTGGTCCTACTAACAAATCATCCTTGGTTCCTGTTACGGGTTGCGGAATATTAGTGGCCGCTGTTCTAAAACCGTGAACTGCATCACTAACATAGTTAACAGTCTGAAGAATCCCATTGGCGTCAACATAAGAATATCCTCCATGGGTTACTCCATCAGCAGTGTGCGTTTCTTGTTTAGCCGAAGGTCCACCAGCGTAACCATAAGAATATTGACCGAAGATATCTTGGACGTGATATTGCGAAGGCAGGGGAGCCAATACGATCACTGAGCAATTTGCAATGGATAAAATTCCAACAAAAATCATCTACAAAAAAATCAATAGACACTACATTCTAGCTTTAAATAATTTATTAATTGTCATTAAAATATGATTAACATACAATCGTCTTCATGGCGAAGTTCCTCAGCGAAGACCTCCTGGTGCAAGGACTGTCTGTGAGCTAACTGAGGTATTTGTCGCCCACCCATGTCTTTTATACCATATTGTGGGCTGCACAGTCATAATATGCAACTTCATCAATATTCTTTGCAGCTAAGTATGTGGGTGAATTATTTCATCAAACAGTTTAAATTTCTATTCATTTTACACATACAAACTAATCCAAAAGTCCTTCGTTACGTGAAGTTAAATTAAGTAGGTAATATAGAATTTGAATAGTCGTATTCAATACGCCTTAATAAATTAGCATTGAAGCCTTTGTATTCTAGAGTCGAGTGTTAATAACTCATTGTAATCTCTACCTACTATTGTTTTAATATGGTATAAGAACTCGTCTGAGGAGACCAGGAAATATAATGTGGTTGCTATAGCTACTTGTTTAAATTGCAAATACATTTTGTAATCTTATTAGTAGCAACTATTCAATTAGACTCTAGTCTAGATTTTCCCTAATTTTGTATAGATCGCAAAATATTGTCGCTTCATTACAATTCATACGTATAATGCAAGAATTTTACAATTAAACTCGAGTCGGATGGTTAGTAATTTTAAATAAATCTTGCAACAACTTATATGGAGAGGTTTCATTTTCAACTTCTTTTTAAAATGTCATGAACGGGTGGTAATTCAACTTCTCAACTGGTCAGTCGAAGGTTCTCGTGTCCTTTTATATTTAACCTGTTGAAACAATAGTTATTTCCAATATTTAAAAAAAAATTTCGTACGTGTAGGTATTTAATGGAATGCAAAGTAAACAGGTTTCTTTACAATCTCAATTTGAAGAACATTCATTTAAACTATAGGTTTGTATTAAGTTAATATGTCAATTTATACAAAAAATAGCAATATCCAACAAACGAGTAATTTTTTTTCCTAACTAAATTAATTTAAATAAAAACAGTATGATTAGTAGCGACTCATTACACTAGAAACAGATGGAACCGGAGATTAATTTTTAAAACAAAATTCAACGTTATAAAAATTGGTTTGAATCTCTCTTATTACGATTGTTTTAAAGAAAGGGGAGTTTTACCATCAATATAAACGGTGCTATCACTTTGTAAACAGACGGCTTAAAGTATTCACATTCAAATAATAAACGACATCTTCATTCGTTCAAATCGTAAAATACCTTCGAATAAAACAGGTACATTCGAATTTCTATGAAATGGATAATATATTATTACAAAGAGCATTATTCTAATTTATAAAATCTCGCAATCACTGGTCCGTTACGACGAGCCACCCTTGATAATTGTGCAATTTAGTACAATGCATGAATTTATGCAGTGATTGATGCAAGCACAAACATTAAAAACAGAAATAAATCCACGATTTATGTACCTATTTCTATTTCTGACGTATTTAATTAGTTCTATTTATGTATTTTGATGTAGTAATATGTATGCATGCGTGGATAGTATAGTAGCTGTCAAAGTAAGCAACTGTCAGAGGAACGTGGCCCAATAGCGTGAGTGGAAGATGCTTGATGTATCGTAGAGTAACAGAGAACTAGAATAGTGACTATTTGACTAGAGCACTGCACGACCACCATGACTTGGCACTTTCTGGCCGGCCTCTTGGCCACACTGCTCCTGGTACACGCCGCCACTGACACGAACACTGCAGAGACACGCGAACAGGAACAAAACAATGATCCTGATTCTGGAAAATTCATCCCAACCAACGAGTGGCAGGTCGTCAAAAAAGGTATTCAACTACATTCACAAAATTATATTTCACGCTTTGTAGCATATTTATTTTTTCAATCCTATTTTTATACAAATATTCAAACTATAAAAAAGACGTTATGGAGAAAAGTTTTTAATTTCTATAGAATCATGATATCATCAAATACTTATTCTCTTATTGCAGGTCAAGGAATTCCGAAAGGATTGCACGTGAGAATTAATTTAGAGACGGGATTAACTGAAGCTAAATTACTGGATTCAAATGAAAAGTCATCAAAATCCTTATCTGTAGTACCAGAAGACAAATCTGAAAATAATAGCACAAATGTTACCTCGAATGTAAATAAAACTATAGAAACTGATCCCTCAAAGTTGTCAATTAGTTTAGAAGAAGCATTGAAGAAAATCCCTAACGAAGATCCAAATTTGTTGACAGCCAAGAAATTCAGAAGCTTGGAAGAAATAATGGCAGATTTTCGGGAAGAAATGAATTTAGGGGTGAAGAGTGATGTAGAAGTGATGAAAGATTTGTTCAGGCGATACGAGACCATTAAAAAGTTGTTCCCAGAATCGGGCGCTGTGAAAGATAAATTTGATCAAAATACCATTGATAGCCCCACTTCTGTTGAAATACTTAGTATTCTGGAAGATTTCGAGTATTTAGTTCATCAATTTGATAATGCAATCGCATTTATGAAGATGAATGGATTTCAAGAAATTATTTATCCTCATTTAAATGGCACCGATGAAACCCTAAAAGCAGAAGCAATAAAAATATTAGGCTCCTGTTTACAAAATAATATTGAAGTTCAAATCCACGCTCTGGAGACGAATGCCGGAGAACAACTTTTGAAAATTCTTGCTCTCGATAAAAATGATCATGTGAAATCAAAAGCAATGTTTGCACTCAGTTGCTTAGTTAGAAGATTTCCATTGGCACAAAAACAGATTATATCCAAACGAGGCATGGATTTGTTTAATAAAATTCTAACTTCCGAGAATCCATCTAATGTAAAGTTGAAATTAAAAATTATAATGCTTCTCGAAGATTTAGTATTGGAGCATAAATCAATTCTTGAAAATCACAACCATGGAGATCCTCTGGAAGAAGAGAAACTACGCCAATATTACCAAGTAGACCTGATGAGCAAATTGTCGAATCCAACATCTTGCGATATCTTAAGTCGAATACTTCAGGAATACTTTGAACACGATAGTATGGACGTAGATAGCATAGACAAGATTTTTTCAGTAATCAACACCTTCAGTCACATTTGTAAAAATCATCATTATAAAGATAAAAAGTTATTGTTAACCTTCCACAAAATCCAAACACTATACAATAAAATTGTTCAAGAGAAAAACAAACAAAATGACCCAGACGATGACGTGGAATTTTTTGTTCACATTCTTCTTACTATTGATAATTACATGAATACATTGAACGATGCCAAGATTAGAGACGAATTGTGATTGTATCTTTAATTATCGATTACTTATTTATTCAAAAGGAAATATTGTTATTATGTACGCGGAAAAGTCCTGGCTTGAAAAAAAACATATTACCCCATAAATTATAAATTTGATTCAAATTTTTTTTTTGTATTCGAGTAATATACAATATGTCTGTGGACTTTGACAATTACATTTTATACAATGTGTGATAAACAAAGAGTATGACTGGTTTTTCTACTATACATAATTATTTTTGTTTATTAGTTTATCGAGAAAAAATTGCATAATATCTTGCAAAAACTCACTTTTTAATTTGTGTCATCTAGTCCTACTTTATTGTAATTTATAATTCAATGGTTAATCAAACAATATTGTTATTTTACAATATTGATCTAATGTTGAATGTTATTAAATTTGTATTTTTTTAAGTAAAATGCTATATCCATTTTTATTTTGTGGGCGATGTTGCTTAAGTATAACTATACAAATATATGGATTAAAAAAATCGACTGCGCATGTTATATTTTGATGTTGACTCAGAGAAATAAAATGAATTAAATTATTATGTATTTGATTTAAATATTTTTAGAGTAAAAGAAAAGCGTGCTTTTTATGATGTTCGTCATTTTAATGCATTAAATTTACAATAAGGATGCCACAATTACAATGCATTTAATAAAATTTAATAACAACTACGCTAAATGCCTTAGAAACTACCACATAGTCATAATGAAAACTAAATACAATTTGAATCCAGCCACCGAGTAAAGAAAAAAAAAACATTTTGCTTTGATAACTGAGTAATAAATAATTGAAGTTTTCACCGAAAATTTAATAAAATCAATAAACTAAAAGGTTTGGTTTTAGAAATACATATGACTAGTGGTTTTTAATATGCCTTAAGTAGTAAGAGTTTTAATTGATATGTGAGCCAAGTCCATCAGACCATGTTCTGGTTATCTTGACCCCTGTTGGAGAAGTCAGCGGATCTCCTGAGCCTCACTCCGGATGGTTCAACTTCATTTTCAGCAGCGTTCATTGTCAAAAAGTCACATGGTACCATAATCTGTAATCCAAATAATAAATTAGCCTTATAATAGAATTAATGATGACTCAAATAAAAAAGAATAACTAAAAGCAGACAGACTAATAAATTAATTGCCAAAAAAATCTATTATAAAATTACCATAATGAAACTATAAAAATGTATTTTACGTGGTTTATAAATGTTTCGTATTTGTATAACGAGACCTCTTTAATTAAATATCGATTCTAATGATAATTGATTAACGAAGAGCCCTGCCAAATGTAAAAACAACACCTCTCCGTAAGTACTTTTATGGTTAGCTCTATTCTAATATTAGATCTTGCTGTAGGTGTTGATATTATTCTACGAACCTTTTCGTTTAAGGGCTTTCCTTGGAGGATGTACCTCAACTTCTCGAGCTGGCATGGGTTTGAAAGAAGTCTATCGATGAGGTTTGCTTCATAAAAGGCAGCACCGCTTCTTTTGCCATTAGTCCAGCCCCTGGAATACTGGAAGGTCTGAGCATCGGCTGGAGTAGTCAAGCCAAGAGCCATGACTACTGCCAAAATGACGATTGAAGAAAGCACGTAGGAGTTCATGATGAATAGTCTGAGGGAATAAATTAAATTAAGTATAAATAAAAAGCCGTACCTATCAACTTTTCAATATTTCAGCGAGAGAAATGTGATTCTTCAAATAAAACTTTTAAAGCGCTTCAATGCACGGTGCATATAATTTTCACGAGAGTGAACTTTAATGGACAAGTAACTTGATTCTGTAAGCACTACAATTTATTAAATTCCAAGAGTGATGAATTAAATTCGCTTTGAGACGAGACGGCTTGAATATCAAAATCTTGAATCTTTAATAATTAATTAACAGTGTATAAGGAGGCACGTTTTTAATTAAGCCTTTTTTAAAGAGCCGTTTCGAATTACTAGTAGCTCATGGAATATTCTTACCGATTAGTTCAGGGAGCTGCTGCTTGGTAATAGAAGATAGCAGAAGCTGGAGTTGAAGTGTGAAGATCTGGTTCTGGACGAGCTTTTTATACCAAAACAAGAAGGGGGTTGAAACCACCCCTTTACCCCATCCTCTCATATCTTATTCCGCTGCCCACGTCTGCCCGAGATGAGATATCTCGTAGCCGTAAAATTTTCATTAATATTTTTTTACTCTTACACTATACATATTACATTTTTAAAAGCAATTCGATTTCAACAAATAGCAAGCAAATATATAAGAAAAATTGTTAATTTTGTATGTGTGTGTATATTTATAAGTTGTAAAATTAATTAGCACTAGCTAAAATAAAATTTAAATAAAAAAAATATTACGAATCCATCGTAAATCTAAATACTGTATTTTTTTTAATTTCTAATGATGATTATTTATTTAATATAGGTAACCACCACTTATCGGAAATTGAACCCTAACATAAAGCGATTTTAAAACCTCAGTGAAGAGGGTGAAAAAACAGGTTTTCAATTTCTCACAATTGTAAAGCACTGTGCGGCTAACATTTTTATTATACATATTGCTTTATTATTCTGTAAAATGTATTTATTCTAGATGAATTTTAGGATAATAACAAAAAAATCCTAAATCATAATTTTATTTATTATATAAATTTTCATATTCGGAAATACATTCAACTCAGTAAACCTCGGCCAAAAACTGAAAACTGTATTTTATTATTCGGTAATATTTGAATTTACGGATATAAAAAAATCAATCTTATAACATAATAATATTAATAGAATAAAATTACTATTTTTGAAATTTGCATTCAACTTTATAGTTTGAAATTAATATAATAATTGATGTATGATAATGATAAGTGTTGATGTACAATCATATAATGTTTTGTGTAAATATCAGAGTTAAAATAAAATAATAGAATCGTCAAATAATAAATCAATATTATAAAGGAAATCATTGCTGGGCTGGATTACGTCAAAGCACTTCATCACACACACTTGGACTAGGTCTGGTCATCATATGATAATTATTTAGCATAAAATTTAGTCAAGTACTAGACGAGAAATTTATTTGCATTCCTTTGCATTCGACATGGTCTGGGTATTTTCTAGTTTATGTATATTAAATTGGCAGTAAGTAGCCGCTGGATGTGACTAATAATGCTGTTATAATATCTACGTGATACAATTTGCAAGAATTTTAATTAAAATTGAGAACATTATATACACTTTCAAAATTCATAACTTGCACCACAATAAATGATCGTTGGAATCTTCCGATTAAATGTTTATAAAAACCTTTCGATAAGTATATATACTAATTTAGCGAATCTACATTAACAAAACGTTAATCCGGACACGTGTTTTTAAATAATCAAAATAGATTTCATACGCAATTATTCTGCAAATTACGATCGCTAATTTTCTTGACGGTTTGATTAAATAATGTGAAATTAAAATTCATTGATACAAACAACGAGGTTTGAAGTTAATTATAATAATTGTGTGGCAATTTGTGTGTAATTGTACAACCTGATGTTGAAATTGAAACCGAAAATTCTAAACTTGATATATGCACGAAAATAATATAATCAAAGCTTGGTAGACAGTAATTCAGTGAATTGATCAATTAAAAGTTCTTTGATCATATTATTAATTATTTGCACGCGCCATTTACTTATTAGGATATCTTGTGTGGTAAAATAAAGATGTTTAATTAGTTATTAAATTATATCAAGAGTAAAAAGTGTATTTAAAGGTCACAGTTATTATGTGTATTAAACAATTATTATTGATTCAAGAATGAATTTAAAAAAACTTCGTTATTTAACTTGTTCAAAAATTGTTTGCATTAAATACAATTATACATTAAATATCTTAGATTAATCCATTAAATGCAAAAATATCAACAAAAACACAATACACTTTTTTTAAATTTCATTTTAATTATTAGTAAAATGATTAAATATTATGATTTTTATTGTTTCAATCTTTTATTTTTGTAGACTTTACTATATTCAGTATAATAATGTAAAAGAGTGTATTCATGAGTCTTGCTAGAGCCTTTGGTAATGGTGCGTATACGAATAGAGTAGAGCTTGTATACACGCACTATTGGTATACACGCATACGCACCGCATGCACACACTCTCATTACACTATACTAAACTGAATGCGGCCATAGGTATTTTAAAGAATATAAATTACTCGGATTTTTTTTGTAATACAACATTCGATTCATTGATTTAAAGCATAAAAAACAATTCTAGATACATAAGGGTAGATAATATTTTTGGAGTAAATTAGAATTATTATGTTAAAATGAATTATAGTTCAGCTGAATAATTATAAAATCTCACTACCCTCATGGATGGGGGGAATAACTATCATCAATTTCCGTTATCTATTATTTAATCGATTGCAGGTGATTAGGGTTAATTTGTTTTTATTTTGTTATAATAATGTGAAAGAAGCCTTCTATTCGCCCACACGATGATGCGTAGTTTTTCCTTTAATTTCGCGGTGCCGAGAAAAGCTCTCAGTTTGATTATATGCACGCTCTTTAACTCTATACAGTCTATACCCTAATTTACTTAGCAGACAATACCCAATCAAATTCTATTGTATCCAATATCGAAAGAGCTAGTATCTATTCCTTATTATACCTACACCCTTCTATTTTATTATATCATGTGTTGCTTCTTTACCCAACGCACGTCATCCGCAAACTGCACAGTACTTGAATTAAAAATCATTATCACAAACAACGGAATCACATTATCAGCATTTAAAACAATAATAAAATAGTGATTCGTGATTAATATGAACTAGATACCTATATATCCTAAATAAAATATCGTATGTGGTTTAAACAAATATGTATTACTAATTACACAACGATATTGCGTCGCGTTGTTCAAAATAACATTGTTTCTAAAAAATACACATACTACTATTTATGTTCGCACATGCTACAATATAAGCAATATTTTATTTTTTAATAATATTTAATGTTGTCGTGTCAAACAATAAATATAATATGTTTAGTATCATCACATAAACTGTGATTGGAAGTTTGTAAATAAAAAAAATATGTAAAGATCTATTCACATTACTCACGATAGACTCACGCTAAAATTATAAATAAGAGCTATATAATGAGTTGCTTTATAATTAGATAGTTGAGCATATCTAATTGAAAGGCCTTAGGTAATCAAAAAAATGTCATATCTATCTACTAAAGTAGAAATCACTTTAATTATATAGGTACGTAAGTATTATTTTTAAAATGAAATTAAATTTGCAATCATGAATAAAAATCAAGCATGATTTTTGTACTTTTTTGGAATGTAAGGCCTTCTCAGACATATGGAAATAAGAACGCACACCAGGAAAAAATGAGATTGCACCTGTGAAAAGCCAATAATAATGAGTTTTGTCATATTTTATTTACTATTATATTGGTACAATCGTCTTTTTCATTTATATTTTCTTATCTTATGGTCTTTGTGATTCGAAAACTACTCTAGGCGCTAGGCTTTAGGGTAAAAACCGGCAAGATATTTTAAATAAATTAATTCAACTATTGTATACCACTTCTTATTGAAAATCATTACAAAAATAAAAAAAAGTTTAAATAAAATCACAAAATATTTAGATATAAAATAATAAAAAACTTTTAAGCTAAAATATATGTTTTTTGATATTATATTTTGTTTTAAAATGGATGTATGAATGTATCGCTGCGGTTGCTATGTATGTATTGACAGAACGGTAAAAGTGAACCAGTGAGGCAACACTGCGAGTAGTATGGCAGTCAGTTGAGTGAAGCATCGATAGTGATAAAGACACGGCGAGAGAGCAACAATTGTGAACTAAGATTATTGTACTTTTGTATAAAGGAGGAGCATTGCCACTACCATCAAGACATGGAGGCCTGGACACGGGGCGAGGGCCGACCTGCACACTGACCACCTGTGAAGGCTGCTCCGCTGACTGACCTCATCAGCCCAGTGCACCAGAAGCATCATGGACTCTCTCAGGAAGTGGTTCTACAAGCCTAAGGTGAGACAAGCACCTCTTGTTCTAAGGACTGTGATGTTTCATATGATATGTGAACCACCACCACTATTGGTAAACAAGGACAGAACTGTCAGACAACTTGGTCCTTGAGCTTGACTATTGTAGTAATGTGATCAGACATTAATAAGTAAATATTGCCATTACTAAAATGGGCCTTGGCGAGACTAGAAAGTGCGTTCTGTGAAGTTCAGTTCATTTCTCTCCTTGACTTTCATTTCTCGTTACGTACAAAGTGGTCGCGTGCTGTTTCTACGCAATGCCTTCCAAATGCGACACGCTCCATGATCAAAACAATGCACGTATTTTGACATTTCAATAATAAACGAATTATTTATTCGTTATTTGAAAATTTGTGCTTTTCATTTGTTTGGAGAGGATCATGTATATAGGTCACGCTTGGGGTTGCCATTGTGCGGATATTTGTACTAACACCAGAAACATCTCATTAAATAAATAGATAATAATTATTATCTTTGAATGTTTAATGGAAACATATATTGAAGAGAAAGTCGCAAGGTCTTAGGGGGCGTCAATAATTGCGATAAAATATACATAATACATTTCGTGAGAACTAACCGTTTATGGATCATTCATAATACAGGCTGCTATATTCACACTTCCATATATTGCATATTTTTTTTCAAATTAAATAAATCATAATTTTCCAGTACAATCAAATCATTTCTATAATATTGGGGTGTATGGATGTTTCTAGTCAAACTCATATTTTTTGACGATTTACAATAATATTTACTTAAAGTTTCAAATCAATATTCAATATTTCATAATATATCGCTCCTACAATATCAACATTAAATATAGAAAATTTTCCATACGTACCCAATTTTTTCAATATTTGTCACATAAATTAGTTTATTTTCATTGGGCTAATGGCGCATTAATTACTCAATATACAAAGGTAGTTTTTTTTAATTTAACTAATTGTGAATAAAAACCCGCGCGTTTATTTCATGATTCACTTAAATTGTTATTGTTTACATTCGCCTTGATCAAAACACGAGAATCCTTCACATTGCACAACAGGATTTTCGCTATTATATGTTAAATATTTATTTTACGAAGACGTATTATTGCGGCTTATAAATATTGGATTGTGATAATTTTTATTACAAAATTTTATCGCTGAATGTATTTTTTATATTACGTATACATGTTAGAAAGAAAAAAACGATCGCGTTTTTAATATTTGCATTGTGTACAGGTGTTTTTTTTTATGTTCAAGTACGACTAAAGAAAATCGTTTATTGTAATATACACATTGTTCGTAAATATAACATTAGCACTCTGATATGTCCACATTATCCATATAGGAAAATTACAGTGAAATATTATTATTTGCATTGCTCTTATCCAAAGTGTGGCCTTCTGCTTGTTTTTGCTTTATGCTTCCTTGTGTGTCCTTTTATTTTATAATAATAATAAGTTTCCGCGTTGCTTGATTTGCCAGCAATGTTTATAAGAGAACTGAGCCGATTTTCCATTTTTTTTAATTGTTTAAAGTTTTGATACACTCAGATCCCATAGGCAATATGCCAAGAAAATGTTGAATTAGAAACCTTTAATTTATTCCATATAGGAGAACATTCTCAAATGAAAATGAAGTCATTTTATTTATACAGGGTGGACTTGAACTAATTGAGAATATTTTAGGGGGTGGAAGAGTATCGCAAAAATATGTGATTTTTATTAATGATGTATTTAATAGAAACAGCTGTTTTTTTCAAGATGGCGACATTAGAAGGCCGGATAAGTGTATGTATAAATGTCAAGATGGGGGACCAAGCAGATGAGTCTGACATAGGCAACACTAATTGTCTCACTCAGACTCGTCTGCTTGGTCAGTCATCTTGATATTTATACATCCATCCAGTTGTCTGGCATTTTTATCGACAGTAACGCTCAAACTCGATTTTTTTTCATCAAATTTGGTTGGTCTATTTTTTTTAAATAAGTAGGATTAGAACCCAGGATAATCTAACGACACAGTTACTTTAAAAATCAAATACAGAAATAACCTAATATTTATAATTAATTTAAAATATTTCATGCTTTTGGAATCGAGTTTGGGCCACCCCCTTGAAATCAGATGTTTCTTGGAATTTTTTTTTTACTTTTATTTTATAATATATTTATTAAAAAAAAACAATTAAGGTTTTTTTCTCTTATATTTGCGATACTCTACCACCCCCTAAAATATTCTCAGTTAGTTCAAGTCCAGCCTGTATAGTACAATTGCAAAAGTCGTGAACTGCTTATTGCAAGAACATGTTTGATTAGATTTATCTGCGAAAGTTTAATTTATATTTTATGCAGCAAAAGTGGCTTTAAACACATCTCTTACTGTAGACTAAAAGAGTTGATACACTTTAATTGTAACTTCCATAAGCCTCATTCTTCACGCCAAATCATCTGTTATATTAACTGTAACTGTGTAATGGATAGTGTTAACTGTACCGATGATGTTCAATGCGGACCGATTCTGTCAATACGAAGTCTCCATGACGGATTTACACTCTTTTGCCGACATCCAACCCACTTTCTATCTTCAGACGTGTTTCTTTTTTAATATGCCATAGTCGATATTCATCTCTAACCGGACTGTAAATTGTTATAAATATACAAACAAGTGTCTTAAAAATCGTCCCTTGAACTCACCTCGTTTGAATATTACCACCATATCGAATTTCTTCACCTTGTGATCGTTGGAATATGTTGTCCTTGACCTGCTTACCATGCAAACTCTAAAGAAAATGTGTATTCTAGAATGATTTTTTGTGTTAACGATCAGATGACACACAATTCTGATGAACCGGAAAACCGCGATCCGCTGAAAAACCCCCCGCGATAACAAAACAAAGCTCACAAATGTTATGCGATTGTTTTATATTTGAATCGATTCGCTGAATATTATTTCAGGGCATGAGCGACAAATAAGGTCGTCGTCTCGACACAACATTGACTCTGAGCCAAGTAAATAGTATGCCATTATAACTAATTCCGTTTCCTCTTATGTATACAAAAATATTCACCAAATGCATAACTATCAGTTGTTATATTTATTTAAACTCATTTGAGGTACTGCCTCTAAGTTAACCCAAATAAATTGGGTATTTCGTATACAGGTTGGACTTGAATTAGGGAATTTGTAGGGTATCAATTTAATGGTAAAATAATTCATAATATTAATTACGTGTTTAACAGACAAAGACACATACGTGACAATCACTACTGAGTATTTCACAGAATCAGCTGATTCCTAAAAACACAATTAACCGTCTACTGGATACTACAAAAAACTCTTATGTAGGGATTCTTAAGCCTCGCGCAACCACTATATTTTTTAATCATTAATTACATATTAATGTTTTAAATTAGTTTATACGCATTTTATACAGAGTTTCGATTGGTTGCAAAAAGCCCATAAATCCATTTGACGATTAATATAGTATGTTTGTATTATTTTCACTTATTCTTGCGATACATAGTGACTAGTTTATATTGATAATAAATAATGTAATCTTTCAATGAAGTTCATTAATTGTATTATTTACTCAGCATTTAGTACAAGTAATGTGTTATTAAATCGTATGGTTCGTCTTATTGAAAATATTAGTGGGTTGTTAACCGTAAGAAATTTGACACATGACTTTGTTTTGAATATTTGCCAGACCAAATTATCATTTCAACAGTTTAACGACCGCCATCGCCAGGGTCGTCGGTTCAACACCCACCCGAGAGAAAAGGTTACCAACCCGTCTATGTGTTTTCGCAATACTCGTGCTTTAATTATATAAACATTTTGCATTTCTAACATCACTCGAAAGCGAATATTGAACTGTGATAATTCTCAACAGACCGATATTTTTGTAAAATTGTTCTGACCCGAGAGAAGTACAATGGTACGATCCAGTTCTTGACATGGAATGAATCTCTCACGAGAAATATTATAATTCGATATAATAATCTTCTATCCGTGTATGGTCCCGTTTTTTTACTATAATAATAATTGTTTCCATCTATTCAATACTCCCATGCACAATAATTAACGTGTACATATGTCGACATTTTTTTATATTCGATATCTTCTCCAAGCGGTGAATGTATTCTTGGAAGTATGATTCTCAGAATATTAAGTAAGTGGAATGATACAAACAGGACCAACAGGTGTCGAATATAGATTCTCACAACCTTCGATCATAGCATATTCTTAATTGTAATTGATCTATTTAATACTATTCTATAATTATTTTACATTAGCTCTACTAATGCACATATTATATTAATTGAGGTCATTTAATTATTTTATGCCTTTTAATATTTATTCTTCGGATATTACATTAAATATGTCTCGAACTATAATAAATATAATTATTACACATGAACACTTTCGTATTTATAAATATTATTTTATTTATAACTAGACCCCATAAATTAAACGGCCATGCACGTCACACCGATAACAGTTAATTGGGGTGACAGTCTTTCTGGGATAATAAATATTTTTTATTGGGTATATTACGTTTGCGATAATCGTAACTCGTATAAGTGGGTGCACTTTGTGCCTTGGACACTGCACGGGTTATACTTTTAAATTGGTGAATTGTATCATCTGTTTAAATTCTCCGATATTGACACACAGCTTAATTGTATTTGAGTTTTCTGATATTTACATATTGATTATCATACAAAAAAATGTAGTATGGTTTTATTAATATTATAAAATTCGAGATTTTAAATAAAATGATACAATTTGCCAATTTAATAAAAATATAACCCCTTATTTGAGCTCCGGCCATAATATCTTGTTGGAGAGGAAGGTTTAACTTGAATTTATATCACACTTATTTATTTAAAATTTGACCATAATTCAGGTATATGATTGTGCAGTTGCTCTTTAACCGAATGTTTCAATACTACTAAGCTTCTTCAGGAATAGATTAATAGCTACCGGATTTTATCTCTATATATATCGACTGCTCCAGCGTATAATATCGTAAGTGCAAAAAAAACTGTGTGCTCTTAAGTCTTTATGGAACTGAGTCACATATTGTATGAATGAAACGTCAAAAAATGTTGCTTTTCAATCATTATTTAACCTATTAAGTGGGACTTTTTCGAAATAGTAAAACAGTCCTATTTGACCGGCAACTAATGTAGATTCATCTTTTATCTATAACACATTTCATGTCTATGGCAATAGAAGGTATTTAATCGTAAATTGTTATATTTTGTAAATAATAATTAAACCCAGTGACACGTGATAGGCAGTGTTGAATATGTGGCTCAGTTCCATAAAGACTTTTTTTGCACTTATGATATTATACGCTGGAGCAGGCGATATATACCTACATATGTATGGATTTTCACGAAGAATTGTCATGTTGTCTTTCTTATCTACAAATTACGATGATTGTAGTTACGCGTTCGTGTGTGCCCCAGTGGAACAAATGCGAATGTACAATATATATGGCGAAGAATTATTCATCGTTGGCATATTGCATAAACAAAGCATATGAACGTCCACCGAAGCATGTCGCGGAATTGCGCTAACAACACACAATCGATCACTTGGAACAAAAAAAACACTGCACATTATATTATATGTATGTCAGGACACTAAAATACTTCTTTACAATAAATTGTTTCCATTTTGATAAAACGATACCACCGAGGGACCACGGTCATGAAAATATTTGTCTAGCCAACGTCAACAGATAACAAGCTCGCGAAAATTGCCTTGCTGATAAATTATTTGTGAAATATAAATATTGTCAAGGGGGAGCTATTTTTCTATATAATTCAAAAATAATATAATCATAGTTTTTTTTCGGATGCCAACGGCCGATCTATCATCGTGCTATTGATTAGAAAGTCTAACATTATATTTATTAAAAAAAATAACCTATTTATAGGTACAATATATTGGCCTGTTGACCATTGGTACCGATGCCAAAAGCAATATATTATACAAAAAAATTGTATTCGGCCAAATTCATATTTCGTAGAAAATAAAGATGAAAAAGACCAAATATATCTCGCACTTGTTTATACAAAAGATATTTAATTTGCATGTTTATAGATTCCATTCTATTTACAGGGAGTTCTTCTTGTATTTTATATATACATATATACCTGCATGTCTGCTAATTAAATTAAAGAGTTAACAGTCATTTGATTTTGATTATTAAGAGCCTTTACTTTTGCCCTCGGTTCAACAACTGAAATTAAATTTGTGAAAGTAACATTGACAACTGTCAATATAAAAAATCAAGGCATTTGGGTAGACATTCTCTGACAAGTTAATATTTTGCTGGTTCCATTTTTTATGGATTGAAATAATTCTACATCTGTGGTGGTTGATGTGCCAAACCTATCTATCGAACTTTCTTCGGATGTAGTAATTTCACAAAATAACTTTTAGTCAAATACGTGTTAAAACATTCCATGATATCTTAAACATAGGTTTATTTATAATAGTCCGCCTGACCTAGTGATTCATATGCAAAGTGTGTCATACAAAACCCGTTACAAAACACAGCTGGTCATCATTTTATATATCAATTAAATCATATTTCGCTTTCGGAATTTCATTTAGAGATTTTTTTATCTTTGACCCTATTAGTCAAATCTACGTTTCCGCGATGAACCGCAGATTCTACATATATTTATTATATTCTGCATATATGATCTAATTTTTGATGCAATTCGATTATAAGTAACACTGACTTTTGTCATGTTATCTATTATTGGATTATGTAAATATCAAATCATTGTTCAAAATCACTTTACAAGGATATATGTATTAGAAACATGTCATATTGTGTTCCAGTTTTCAATAGTAGCAGGTAGCAGCATATTTTTTGTTCTATCGAAAAAAAATCATGACAGGTTTTAGGTTATTTGAAAATTAAAATCGACGATTCGCGACGGAGTGAAAGCGCTGTTCTTAAATTCCCTCACTTCGCTCTCTCTCTCTCTCTTTTTCTATTCCGTCAATTAAAATCGAAAGTGTATTGCTTCTCTTACATATTTTTCATTTTTTAGTATTACAATCACATTTCTTATATAACTCAACCGTTTCGGATAAAAAGTGTTGATAGCCATGTGAACGTATTGTTTATTCTCTTAGTATTTTAGTTTCTAGCCGAAAAATAATAAACATATATTAAAAATAAAATTAGAATACCCATAGTGTATCCTCATATATTAACATAGTACTGAAAATAATAAATTTATAAAATCCTGGTCCCTGTATAATAAGCAAAGCTCGACGAAGAAGGTGAAAAACAGTTTCTCAATTTCTCACAATTCTTGATCACTGCGCGTCTTACATTTCATTATAACATTATTTATTCTATTTGAATTTTAGGACGGAATTTTTGAGTGGGTTTTTTTTATGCACAACAAAGTGTTAATTATCTGTCGGCGATCTTAACTATTACTAGTTACACAGGTCACCGACTTAATACTCAGTATTTACCTTACAAGCCAGGAAATCAGAGTAAATCTGGAGCAAGGCGATCGATCGGGATTTTAATAATATTATTCCTGATCTCTCAGTCGTATTAATCGATCAAATCATTTTTTTTTACTTGAGTGGGATTTGAACCCACGACCACAGTATTTGTAGCCACGCGTCTTATCCCTTGAGCTATCACGCTTGAAAATACAAAATTATGAAATTAGCTTTATAGTATGTCCAATGAATATACTATTTGATATATGATAATTATGATAACTGTAGATGTGTGTCATATAATGTTTTGTGTCAGAGAGTTGAAATAAAATATAAAACTAAAGAAATATTATAAAGGAAATTGTTGCAGAGCTCGAATACTTCGAAGCACTTCATTACACCAACTTGGACTAGATCTGATTATCATGAATAATATACACATTTAAGTGGGAAAACGAGGATTAATTTTCCGTTTATGAAAAAAGTGCACCAGGTATCGATCTTGTGACGTTATGATTGCAACAAACACCTGATTGACCTTTCGTCGTTGCAACCTTGCTTGTGCATAAAGACTGGCGTCCATGGTCATTCCTCCATAATTATATACACTCACTGCTAAATTTGCCTCCCAAATTAAAAAGAAAAAATCAACCACAACATCGTGCAAAAATTGAATCTTATATTCACCGATTTTCATTACAAAACATTCGACTTAGATCCTTGATTATAAGGAGAAAACATGTTTGAATTTGTGCACCCAATGCCTTATAGTACATGTTTTATAACAATAACATGATAATTTCCAGAAACGAATTACGCATGACTATTATATTATATCTTATGCTCAAAGATCAATCTATAGAAGCATTGTTTCATTGTTGAATGCATTGTGATGATAGTTTACTCTTTACAATATCAACAATGACGTGTTCGATAAGCGAGTAATCTGTATATGTTTTATGAATGCAACCTCGTTGTCAAGTAGTCGTCAAGTTCACTCACGTTCGTGTTACTGTATGTAAAATAACTTTTGGTTTGTCCTTAAATAACTTCGTGTGAGCCACGACCGGAACATATGTAGTCATTAAGAAAGTACTTGCTAAAACATAAAGCCTCAGATACGATATGAACTTATACATTTTCGTTATGGAAACATGCACCCGTTGAATAAATGGAAATTTTCTAAAAATAATAAAAATCATAATCATATTGCGCAAATGTGAAAATAATCACAGAGGGAAAATACTACTAATTATATGTAATTTTTGTATTAACACAAATAATGACAAATGTTTCTCATTTGTTAAGTAATTATTGCGTTCCACCGTCATGATTTTTAGATGTTATATAATATTCACATGAAATATTTATTTTTCATGTTATTATATGTATAAACCTGAATAGCTTTTTATCAGATGCTTAGATAGGTTCGTTTAAATTTAACCTGTTTTTAATCTATTTAACTATTATTAAAATCGGTTGTCTCATTATCAAACCTAGTCCAAGTGGGTGTAATAATTATATGATATATATCTACACTTATCATACATCAATTCATGGGACAAACTATATAGTTGAATGCAAATTTAAATATAGTAGTTATGTTTTAAGATTATTCTGTTAATATCCTAAAATTCAAATATAATAAATTCATTTCACCGAATAATAAAGCAATATGTGTGATAAAAATGTAAGCTGCTCAGTGCTTTACTATTGTCAGCTATTGAAAAACTGTTTTTTCAACCTTTTGGCCGAGGTTTACTGAGTTATCAAGTTTATAAAGTATATTGAATGTATTTCCGAATATGGAAATTCACGTTAGTGGTAATATACAGGGTGGACTTGAATTAACTTAGAATATTTTAAAAGGTAGTAGGGTACCGCAAATATGTATAATATAAGCGATTTTTTTTATTATTAATTAAAAATGTAACTATTTATACTTAATATATTAAAGATGAATTTTTATGCGACTGTTTGATATTCAGAATACATTATAATTAACATAATGTGTGACTAATTTTGGTTCTAAATTTTATTTCCGTCCAATAATATTTATCCAAATTTACGCTGCTGGTGATTTTATTCGCATTTAATTGATATAAAAGGTGGACTTGAATTAACTTAGAATATTTTAGGGAGTACCGCCTAAGTTACCCTACGTATTGCAAAAATAAGCTTATTAAAAATAATAAATATTTTTATTATTAATTAAACATATTCACAGACACAATATCCACGAGTCACTACTGAGTACTTCACAGAAACAATTGATTCCAAGATGGTTGCCCAAACTCTATTCCAAGAACTATACATATTTTTATTTTTTAAATTTTAAATGTATTTTATTCCACTTATTCTTGCGAGATACCCCACCACCCCCTAAAATATTCTCTGTTAATTCAAGTCCACCCTGTATATCTACGCCAATACAAAAATTTCGAGCCGAATCTAATGTAGTTTCCTATCGTCATTAATACACATTGTCTAATTTTATAATATTCTATTATGGGACAGGTTAAAGCCCCATCCACAATTTTCGCATGTCAATTTTTACAAACTCGCTGTTGTGACAACTTGTCTTGAAATTGTGAAAGTCCACGGAGTCGCACTTGACAAATGGACACTCTTCTCAAATCACAGCACGTACATTTGGCATGGAGATTATTTTCTTTATTTTGACATTTAAACTGAACACAGTCATAAATATTGTTACGATCCATCCGTTTGAGGATATGTCTCCAACTTGTCATTGCGTCGATTAGGTATACCATTTTTTAGTCTTAATCAGCTAAATATTTATATACTTTTTTCACCTTGAGTATTACGTTAGCATTATTGCAAACAAGCCATTGAATTTTTAATATCGTAGAAGTGCTACTGTACAATTATTACGACATTGACGGCGTATTGCGTCGGCTGCCTTTGCGATTGTGAAAAATGCATTGTTAAATATTAGCAACATCATACATTTATTAATTCAAAGAAAATAGCTCATTTTTAAACACTTTGAAATAATTCATTCATAAAATGTCCAACTATATTTTTTTTATTAATCGGAAAATATATATGTCGCTTGTCAAACTGGAAAAGTCACTGTTAGTTGTATGACATCGAGTTGCGTTGTGTTCCAAGTGAACGCATAATTATGATGAAAACTAGCATTTTATTTATCCAATCATTAATTTGTAAAGTAATAAACATTTTACTGTGATCTATTGAACTTTTAAATATTTTAATCAAAAACACATTAGCCTAATAGTCAAAACATCTTGATCAGGGTTTACTAACAAGTTAAATTTATACAAATCCACGAAATGCTAATATCCAGAAAAGAGCCTCTAGGGATGTAGACTCTTAATAAAAAAAAATATAGGGTTGTTTTTTTCTTGTATAATAAACTCACTTTTATGCGACATTCTCATGGGAGATAAAGCCTATTGTATCTTAATTATTTACCCGAACGATTGTAATTTGAGTTTGTGTACTATTCTCATTTTCTCATTTTTACACTCGACTAGCTCGTTATAATTATTTGCTTTTGTAATCGCGTTTCTCAAACTAAAATAATTCATGGATTGAATAAAAAGAAATATACATATATTTTAATTATTATTAGTAATTAGTCATGGCAATTAGACATTGAAATATAAATTAGTACATGACATTATCCTAATAACATATTTGCAATTCGTGAAACATTAATTTAACGATGCGTTACAAAATGGTACAAAAATAATATTAAAAAAGTCCTTCGCAATTCAAATATTTGAGAAGCAGAAATCCAGAGTGTTCTAATAATAAATGACTCATATGGCTACCTTTTGACATCATCGTATTTTTTAAAATACATTGATAAAGGCTATGTGGTATATGATATCTCCTAACCATGTCGTATAATTTATGAAATTGACTTATTATTAAGGTGGTCGCTATTTATATATATTTATATATATATATATAAAATTACGAAAAAGTTTTTTGCAATAATCATATAAAAAATCGTGAAATTTTCGTTGAGATAGCATAAAAAATCATCATTATCATATTTTGGACATTGAATCAATATTATACATATTTTAAAACACTATATTGTTAAAAAAATAACCAAACAAACGTATAAAAACGTCATGCAATGATAAATACTGATTTTTTCATCGTCGCTGTCGATTTAGAATAACAACATTATCGCTATTTAATCATTTATTTATTTATATACTCCTCGAGGGGCCTTTTTGGGCAGGTATTTTCAAATTTCGGTTTTTTTAAGACACAACAAAGTGTTAATTCATTTTCTGTCGGTGATCTTAACTATTACTAGAATCACAAGTCATCAATACAGCGGCTCTGTCCGAGTTCAGTCTACAATCCAGGAAATCAGAGTGAACCTGGATTCAAGATCGTCGGGATTTTATTAATAATATTCTCCGATCTTTCAGTCGTAATAGTTGATCAAATCAATTTTTAACTTTCGGGATTTGAACCCATGACCACAGTATGTATATGTACGTTGGTTTTTTTTTATCTAAAAAATATTTGATTGAAATAAATTTTTACTCAATCCTAAATTTACTAATTATGTACAATATGACGTAATCTATAGCGGGTTGTTTATTTTATTTGTAGAATAAAATCTCGCATATATTAATTCTAAAACCACCATAACGAATCTTAATTGTGAAAGAATTGCTCGCAGTGCTCGATAAAAAAATACAAACTTATTGAAAATGTGTTTTGATTGGTACTTGATTGGCGTGTATCGCAATTGCGATCGCAAAATATAATTATCTTCTTATCTTCACCGACTATAAATATTATCATTTATGATTACCACTGATGTATATGTGTACCATCTGTTCGTCGATTATTATTGGATATTCTGAAATGATAACAATGAGGATTGCAACCTTGAAAACGGCTGTGTTTAGCATGTGAAAGAAGTATGTGAAGCCATCGCATTTTCACTAATTGCAATAACGAATTGTCGGGTTTTTCTTCGCCGAAATTATTCTTTGTACGGTGGTTGGCTCGGGTTTAGTCATCTTTGTAATTTCATTGTGTTTATCTTGTTGAGGTCGTCGTTTCACTGAGTGTGACGCCATTTGTGATACGGGCTAAATATGACTCATTTGTGCTTCCCACACTGAACCAGAGCTGCCAAAAGATTTTCAGAATAGGATACTATCGTCTCCATACAAATATGTTGAAAAATCTTAGTAAATTAAAAGTTACACTTATATACATTCTGTCGATAATGATATTGCGTTTTTTTTTCAATATTATTCCCCTTCTTATCTCAAACATATGTTTTATTGTACATAGATCGCTATGCTCACTAGCATTGTTATAAGGATATTATTATCTATTCTATAAGGAGGTAAATATTTGTTATACGTGTTTCACATTATCAACTTAGTATCTTATCATAAATTAATGTTTATTTTGTCTCGATTCAACTATGATAGATTATTGTTTTTCGAAATTTGAGTGAATGACCGTTTAATGATTTTTAAAATGCCTACTACCACTATGGAGCAAACACCCTGAATCAGTGCGTTGTAATATTCACTTAAGGATATTTCGATAAAATTCTATAAAAGAATAATTCGCCGTGTTTTGTTTTCAAATCGATAATTAATTTGAACAAAAATGTGCCCTTTGAAATTAAACAGCTTTCATTATCTCTCCCCATTTAATATTCAGGATGTTTTTGAGTGTATACCCAGGAGATTCTTCCATCTTAGCTCTAATGGATCAATCGTGAATAATGTATTTTGTTGTTCATTTTAAGAAATTTTGTATATATTTTCCATTTGCTTATTTTAATTTTTGTATTATAACCAAGGTTAAATTTGCCTTCACGAATTAATGCTAACGCAATTCTACAATGAATAAAGTCTTTTTCATGATGCAATACAATCTAATTGTAGTCTCCCTTGATTATATTTAATTTACTTCTCTTCGTTTCCTAATCTCAATATTTTTTTTATATAGCGAGATGATAGATCTCTCTTGGCCCAGTTTTTCTTTGCTGATGAAACTCTGAAAATGGTTGCTGCAGAGCTGGACTCATTCGATGGCCGAGAAGATCCGGAGAGATGCTCAACCCTTGTCAACCAGCTTCGACATGCTCAGGTATGTTATAATCATTAGGTATTATAATATATGGTTCTATAACTAATACATATAATTTTCAGGAACATGTTTTAAATATTACTGGACAAATTATGGACCAAATCTTAGGAGATGAAAGAGCACCTCGTGGTTTCAGAGTTAAATTTCCTGAAGATGTATTGCAAGATAATTTGGCTGGCCAGTTATGGTTTGGTGCTGAGGTAATTTATTTTGAATATAGTATAATCTTAAATGGTTTAATATATTTTTAATCATCAAATGTGTTACAGTGTTTAGCAGCTGGTTCTTCGATTATGAATAGAGAAGAAGAATCGGCTGCCATGCGGCCACTTGCCAAAGCATTAACCAGGAGCTTAGAAACTGTAAGAGCTCTTTTACGAGAACACTGTCTCAGGTGTAATCAACATGGAATGGGTCTATACAGCTGCAGTGAAATATTGCACGAAAGCCTAAAAATATTTGATAGGTGAATATTAGGATAATTTGTATTAGTTTGTTGTCATTTCGCAGTAGAGTTGATTAATTTTACTATTCACTTTTAGATTATTTGCTGAATTCGAGTTGTGCTATGTTAGTGCAATGGTACCAGTGAAGTCTCCACGTGAATTTGAAGTGCAGCAGCATATCTGCGTTCTGTTTTCAGAAACTCTTCAAAGAGCTAGAAAAATTGGTCTACTCACACAGGATCAGGTATGACATTTAGTAATTATTTATGCCTACAAAAAATATACCAGTTATTATTATTTAATTGTGTGTATTTAGGTGGACTTTTACGATCCAGCATTAATGTTTGCCATTCCAAGATTAGCAATTGTCAGTGGACTTCTTATATTTTCAAATGGGCCACTGAGTATTGACAAACCACCTGGTAATTTTCTAATCTCTAATGAAAATTCACAATTTAATGGAAATTATTGAAACGTATACATTTTTTTAGACCAAATGTCTGATATGTTTCGTCCTTTTCGAACATTATTACACAAAATTAGAGAGCTTTTGTGGACCTTGGACAAAAATGAGTTATATCTTCTTGAAAAATTACTTTGTACTAATGAAGATATTGCCAACATAAAGTCTGCTGTTGATTTGTCAAATGGTAACGATATGATTGCTTTTGTTTAACAACAAATATTTGTAATTTCCATTCAAATTATGATATTTTAATCAATTAAATTTTAGGGTGTCTTCCTTCAAACATTGACAATGCATGCTATCCTGACATATCAGAATTTGTTACTAGATTCTACACAAATTATTCACATTACAAAGAAATTAAAAATGAAGTTGATTGTAATTGGGATTCAACTGCTCCACTCGAAGCTCAATCTTCCACATCAGAAAGGTTTTCATCATCTTTTAAACAGTTTACTATTTTTATATATTTGGTGTGTATTTACAATTATTTATATTTTTATTACAGACCATCATTTATTGAAGGTGATTATCTTCCTAGTAATGTTGATGTTCTATCTCCGATACTCGACGGTGAAAGACTTCTAAATGAAAATATTTCTTCTCAAAACACAAACCGAGAACAAACTAATAGTGAAGATGACAGAGAAACATCAGTTGATGATCCATCTTTGAATGTGGAACCCTCTCATCAGGATGATATTGTTTTGAACATTCCAATCTCTATTGATAACTATGAAGCACAGAATATTGATACTGAATCCAAAATTTCAAACATAAATGGTAGCAGAAAAAATTCTTTCAAGAATGAAGTTAGAGAAGGACCTGAAAATGAATATATTGTACGAAATTTATCAAGTCATACCTTATCTATGTTTGATCCTCTGGCTACATCAACTTCATCAGAAAATGCAGTTCAACTTCCGGACCAGAATTTAGTATCAGATTTATCAGAGTTAGTATCTAAAATAGTTGATACTATGGCTACTATTTCTTATGATGATCCAAGTATGTATCCTCAAGACAATGTCAGTAATTTACTTCAAGACCAGATATATTCGTTTTCAACAAATGACATTTCCAATATAACAAGAAGTAGAACCAATCCAGACTATCAGGCATCAGTTGACAACATCAATTATTCACCTTCGAGAACAGACAAAGTCCTGTCTCAACTTGCGAACATGCCATCCACCAGTCATGGGTATCTGATTCCCAATGCGATCAGCCAAGAGCCCAATGTGTTAGCCCCATTGCCAGACTCCGTAGTATTAGATGATAACTCTATTCTAGTTTCCGTTAGTAATTCTGCTTTAAATAGACCACATGCCGGTGGAACTCATGATATAGATCCAAACTTATATGAAGGTTCCATCTCTGCCACAAATGCTAACCTTAGCTCACTTCTGCTTACGAATGATGAATATCAAAATGATGTGTTAGAACCTAGTATGAATAATGCAATAAATGACACCACTAGTGTGCAAGAAGAAATGAGCTTCTATTCTGCCAGCAATATAACCATTAAAAGTGATGATAAAGACTTAAATATTCAAAAACAATCCCAAGCTCAATTTTTAGTTGATTATGATAGTGACTGTAATGAACAAACTCCAAGTGATTCTGGAATCTGTACAGAAAATACTAGTTTAGACAGATCACCTGACTCAGAAACTAAAGAGTTAAGCAGTGGCACTGAACAATCCATTCGAAATAATTTTATCGAACAGAATCGTATTCTTCCTAGCGAAGAAGATTCTCACAAACATTGTAATGACAGGGACAACATAACTATTAGTATAGATAATTGTGTAGATAGGAATTCAAATAACATCGGCTCATTACAATTGAGTTATTCTGAAGCGTCTGCGAATGATCACAAGAATCAAGCGGGAACGTCTCACCACATGCAGAGTCCTGAGTTTATAACTCACGATGAAGAAGCGCACAAAGTCTGTAGTAGTGTTAAAAACTGTGATGTAAATAATGATACTAGATTAAGTGAATGTTCAACCATGTGTTCTGGCACCAGCCAAACTGAACTCGGTAATTCCAACATAGACGGAGAAAATCCAAGCTTTAAAATAGACCACTGTGAAGATAGCAGTGGAAGTGAAAAATTGAATATCGATAAAGAGGTGTCAAGAAGTAGGAGGTATTCAAATAATGAAATCAATTCCCAACAATCGACAGGATCAAATCCAATTCAACCAGGAAGTAGCAATGTAACCACTGTTTTAAATCAAAGAAAATTAAAAAAAGCAACCAGCCCAAAGAAGAAAAAGAAATCACGCTCAAGAACAAGTGGACATGAATCTAGAATCTGGACTTCCGGTAGAGTAGTATTGGAAAATCGAAGTTATTTAGATAGAAGAAGCCCTGTTAGATTGAATTTAGATCATTTTGTGGATGATGCGTAAGTTTTATTTTTAAATTTCCTATGTGCATCTATCGACATGAACATACAATTAATTTTTAATTCTTTCAGTAGGGGAGGTTCCTGTTCATCTCAATCAAGTGCAACATCTTCGTTCCATTCAGATTGTGCTGATGATGAAGAAATTGCACTTGCTTTACAAGCACAGGAATTAGCCTCCAGAGCCTGTACTAGAGCCAAATTTCGATCGAGTGAAGATTTGATTCATCGACTGTTTGTGTGTATAGCTGGAGTAGCTGACCAGCTCCAAACTAATTTTGCATCTGATCTCAGAAATATACTCAAATCCGTATTTCTTATGAACCAAACTATTGATGAAGAACCTGAACCTGAGATTGCCGAGGATGAAAAAGAAAAACAACCTGAAGCCATTGAATATGAAGTGTCTGAATCGGAAGTGTTAACTAATGGGGATTCCTTTGATAGTATATATTCTGCGGAAGAAGTTTATGCTGACAATACTCCCACCTCACATAACTCCAATAATAGTCTTAATCAAGAACCCGACGAAAGAGCTAACTTACAAAATGATCTTAATGAAAGATGCAGTTCTAATTCATCCACTAGATCGTCAGTGAGCCGGCATATCAGCAGAAGAAACACGGCCCCATCTGTATCACATAAAGACGTCACTGTTTTAGTTCGACAAGATAACAGTAATGTAGATGCTGAAAGCTTAAATGGGAGAAATCCAAGCTCATCTCGAAGTTCCTCCAGTCAATCATCCCACTCAAATACTGCTCAAAGCACTGATACTTATATAAATTATCGCCAACAAATTCATTCATCTAGCCCTTCAAGGGAAATCATTTCTCAGAGGTTAAATACTTCTTCTAAAGTACACCAAACTCGGGACTCTAGGCAGGCGGCAGTTAATGATACTAGAGAGATTACAATAATGGATCGAGAATCAAGATCAGCCAGAGCTGTTCAAAATAATGCAGTAGAGAAAGCTCCGGAATGGATACCTGATATAGCTGCTCCTGATTGCATGCGTTGTAGGTCACATTTCACAGCTTTTAGACGAAGACATCACTGCAGGAACTGCGGTAAGCAAAGATTTTAAATTTTACAATAATTTTATTTGTATTTAAAATGTAGTATGATTAAAAAAATTATCATTTAAAATTACAGGTAAAGTCTTCTGTGCAGCATGCAGTGCCAATTCTATTCCATTACCACGTTATGGACAAATGAAACCTGTGCGTGTGTGCGAGGAATGTTTCCGTACTGTATCGGGAAGCATGTACAACAACACATCGGAGAGAAACTTTGACACTCCAGCTGCTCAACCCTCAAGAACACAAAGCTATACGCCAAGATGAGAGGAGTCCCTTTGTACATTACGTTTCCTTTTCAAATGTAATTTCTTAACACCAGAAGACCTCGCAACTCATTCAAAAATTGTTCCTTCTGTATTTTCAAACACCAATGCTGTAAAAAACTAACCCAGCAATGATTCCAAGGTTTTGTGTTATTTATATTTCAGCGCTATAGCTTATTATTTCTATATTAAATTTAATTCTAAAATTGACTGTATGAATATGTGATATTGTATATTTCATTGTTTCAACTGTAATATTATGTGTAATAAACTGTAAAAATATTAACTAATTATAGCTGATCATAATCAGTCTTGTGTGTGATCGCGTGCTATGTTACATGTGAAGTGCTATTTTAGTTGAAAAATCCCCGTATTGTATATTTTAAATCCATCTTGACTGTAATTATTTGATTAGTTACTGACCAATCATTAATTTATAGTCACACTGTTCTTGCATTTATAAATATAAATTTAATAATTTTAATTTGAAATTGTGACCATCCATTGTCTGAATTCTATTAATTGCATCCAATATAATACATTTTATGTGTCCTTATCTAAGATATTTTTATTCCTATAACCACAATTGTAAAGCTTAATACTATTCAAACATCTTTTATCTTGTATAATTAAAATTACAATTTTGAAATTGATGACAATAAGCTCTTTTCACCATTCCGTCAAAAGTAACAAATATAAAAAGCAAATATAAAGACAAAACAAACTAGTGTTAGTTTTTATTGTTTCATTCTCATGTATAGTGTAGTAATTACGAAGTGTATTTTTTTAAGTTAGTTATATTTAACACCGGACAAGTTCTACGCCTAAAACACCAACAATCCCAAAAATTAACTGTAATCCTTTTTCTCTTAACGTTTATTTATTGAAAGTTAAATGCCGACTTTGATGTGTGTACGCCTTTGCAAATAAGATAATACATAGTTTATCCAAATTAATAATGAAATCTTATGGGTTCAATGTAATAATTTTAGGCTAATTCAAATGTAAATTGATCAAGATTATATAAATAATGTTATTTTTCAGTTATTCAAGTCTTTTCATTTGAAACCTTAATCACACTTTCCCCAGAACGAATCACTCATTTTCAGGTAATTTAAATTTTACAAAAATATCTATATTTTTAATTTATTTTATTTAAAGGAATATGGTTTGATTTAGATGCAGCTTATGAGGCCCATAATTACCAAAGTGAAAAAAAATCTTCAAGGAGAGAGTACATAATTTGTCTTTCTAACTTTACTCAATTTATATATATAATACAATATCATTTTTATTTTGTTAAAATTATATTTTTAAATATTAAAATTGTCTATTCTTAAGTAAATCCCGCCAATCCATAGTAGGTATATGTATTTATATGAATTTTCTTCAAAATATTAGGTTTTTATGTAGGTACATACTATACAGGGTGGAGTTGAACTAAGAATATTTTAGGGGATGGTATTTATTATAAATTAAAAATGTTTCATGCTTTTGAAAGCGAGTTTGGGCTCCTTGGAATCGGCTGTTTCTGTAAAGTACAGAGTAATGGCTGTCAATAATATATGTGGCAATTATATTTAAATAATAAGAAAAAATATTTATTTCATACTATTTATGTTTTATTTTTGTAATACTCTACCACCCCCTAAATTATTCTCAGTTAGTTCAAGTCCACTCTGTATATTATCGAGGAAAAAATATGTAATTAAATGTTTTATTTAATATTTAGCACAAATTCGTGTTGTGTCTTTTTTATATATACAGGGTGGACTAAATTAAGTTTTTAACGAAAAATATTTTTCTTATTAATTAAAAATATTACTACTACTTCACAGAAACACCTGATGTCAAGATGATGTCCAAAAGTTGATTCCAAAAGCACTATTAGTATTTTTAATAAAACAATGTTTTCACTTATTCTTGCGAGACCCTCTAAATATTCTCAGTTAATTAAAGTCCACCCTGCAATTTTTTTTTTATATTTATAAATTGCTTTGTTCCGCATTAGACTATGACAATTAATTTATTGAAATGGTCACTCAATATAATAATTATTATGATTTCTCAGGCCACTCACACAACGAGTCTTCAGTTTATAATTGTTTAAAATCGCGCTGTCCTCGGTCGAGTTTATTATTGAAAACGCATCGTATTTTAAGGTGGCTTAATATAAAAGGGAGAATGAATCAGTATCGGGCATAACGAAGAGATAAGACAGTAAGGAATGTTAAAAGCTATTTAATATAATGCCGTGTTAAACGAGGCCCTTTACCTCCAACAACACTCTTATCGAAAGCTCCAATACACGACACACTTTTAACTGGCGCCCCTTTTTATTATTTTACTTTATTTGTAGGTACGAGTGTATCTTGCTAACCATGTCCATCCACATAACACAATATCGACAACTTCATTCAAACACAATATTTATTTTATATTTTGCCAGAAGCGGAATACACTGGTGACAGTATTTAATTATATATACATGTTTTTTATTCAACTTAAAATAATTAAATGTAAGGAATGGTACATTAAATGTAACACAAATACACCTTCATTAATGGTCGGCTAGTTAAACTTCTCAATTTTTAATTATTATTTTTAAAAAATGAGAATCTTGCGTATTTACTTATTGGGTGATTGACCGTCTATTTTGAATTTGTATTATTATTATTAACATAACCTCAAACGGCACACACGGTCAGCAACCTAAGACATTATGACAACATAGTGTTTACAATTAGTTGTTGTTGATGCAAATACGGACCTTAGGCGTTATGACAACATACTTGTTTATTGTTTATTCATTTGAACTTGACCTTGAAAATGAATTTTGTTGTTGTTATTCTATGATGACATAATATATTCACTCATTATAATAACCGAAGATTCACAAACTGTCATAATATTATTAAGGCCTTATCTTAGGCCCCCTTTAGTATATTTTTCTAATGATCGTACTGGCATTACATAATTACGATAAAAATATTTTAGTTTCAATTTAAAACAAGTTGTATAAATGTGTTTTTTAATATTTATAGAGATAATGCCTAAAGCGTCTAAATTAAAGTACCACAAACGACTGTTTTACTTACATTTTTACTATACAAATAGTATTTCGATCTCTAAAATCCGATTCAGAGGATATATCTTACAAGAATACATCGACACTACCGATATTAGTAGGCCGGACAAGTGGATGATAAATATCAAGATAATAGAGCCAATAATTTTCGTCTTGGTCCGCCATCTTGATATGTATACATCCAGTTGTGTGGGATTGTTTTCATCAGTAACGTCTAGTAACTAAGGATTTACTAGGCAATTAGTATTTTAACTTAAAACCTATAAAATGTTGAAATCACAGAATAAAAATTATTCAACTGAGCAGTGCTGCATTATAATTACTGCGAGTTGGGATCTCCCGTAATGCTCTAGTGGTACTGCAGCATGATACAATAATACAATATGTATATAAATAAATACATGAATATGCCATTAGAAGTCATTATAAAAATAATGTAAGGCTTTTTAGTCAATAGCCCACGCATTTTTTAATTTAAATAATAATATTTTATTAATATGGTGTTTGTTAAAGCACCTTTCGATTCAGGATTTTAATGTTGAGATTGTGTTAAGTGCATGTTTTAATGAAGCGATGTCTTGTTTATTTTGCTGTCACCCAAGCAATTACAGATTATCACCAAATTATTGTTTTTGGTAAAAGATGATGACTGATTTATTTATTTCAAGGAATACCTTAAAGTGATTCAGGGATTATTCCCACTTTAAAAGCCGCCATCATTCACTATCATATTTACGAGACCGACAACGAATACTCTTCCGTCTCCTTGATAAATTTATACTAATAATATTGCACAGTATCTTGTGTGGTTAGAATTGGAGTTATAAATATAATTTACCCTCTACGTAGGAATCATTTTTTAAAGTGTAGTTTTTTCCTGATGATATTGAGAAAATGCACTGCCCCAATTATTAAAAACCATAAATTCAATAATAATTGGATTTCATCATAAATAATTGAATTATACCTATTAATTTATATAGATAGAAGTGTCATGCGAATTGTTTTCATACATTGGATTATAGCTAATACATGCGCATATTATACATATACGTGGGCTGTGGCTACCTGCAACATTTAAATCCTTAATATCCGACACTCGAGAGCAACATTTTTCTTATATAAACATCCACAATGATTATGTAAATTATTTACATATTGATATAATATTTTTCCTTGAAGATATCAAGCAAATTTTACTCTATAAAAAGTGAAAGATGGTGTAATGTTTTTAGAAAGGTCGACAAGTGACAGATAAACAGTACGAGCGGTAAAAGCGTCTATCATAATATGTACAAATGCTTTAAAATATAATATCTATAATTACTTAGTACTTACGTATTTTATTTGTACGAACCATCAACCATCAGTGTTACCAGATGGAAAAATAATATTTCATATAATTATTTTACTACAATTAATACAAATGGGTATTTTAACGATATTAATATTAAATTAATTTCAAAATAATATTAGAGATAATTAATGCATTATAAATGACAATTAAAAAAATAGTATTTATTGGGAGACTCGCTTACAACCTAAAAGCAAAAATGAAATCAAAACTCAAAATAGAACCTTCCTATTAAAAAGTCAAACAGAACATAAAAATATTGAGACATTGCAAATTTAAATTAAAATTACCCTAGTATTTAAATAATAAATCACACAAGAAGTATATTCAGTTGTGTTTTATTCAAGATGGATATAATGTTTATGTCGACGTTGGGTTTTATAAGGGAAATAAATTTCGAAGAGAACCTTTGATAACAGAATGGAGGAATTCAATATGCAAAACAAACAAAGAAACCACCACACTAATGTATATTAATTGATCTTAAACACGGCTTCACAATATACATCTATTTGACTATTTTTAATCCCAATATAAAAAAATATCACCCCCGTGAAGAAGCATTCGATCGATTAATGAATCCGAATGAATTAAGAGTCGTATTGAAAAAAGGCTGGGAATAATCGTAGCTAATCTGGTGTCATAAAGATGGAAGTCTTCAGGTAGCAAGAGATGCTGCTGGTCACCTTCGGGCGACGATTTAATAGACTTTATTCTAGACTTCAATAATACAAAATACAACCCCGGGTCTTATTCAAATTGGCTACCATCTTTTATTACACCGAGTCCTCGGAAAAATACCCTCATTAATGATGGCTTCATCTCATATTTAATGAGCGATATGAGAATTGTGAAAAGGCGATATTAACAGAAGAACCAAGTGGAGGTATGTCCACTATTTTATTTATTTACGCTCCGAGGAGCTTTTTTTATTTTAGAAACGGTCATTTAGAGAGGGTTTTTTATACACAACAACGTGTTAATTGTCTGTTGGTGATCTTAACTATTACACAGGTCACCAAATTAATAATCAGTATTTACCTTACAATACAGGAAATCAGAGAAAACCCGGATCAATATGAACGATCGATTTTATTAATATTATTTCCGATCTCCCAGTCATAATAACCGATCAAATCATTTTTTTACTTTAGCGAGATTTGCACCCATGTTTCTTATCCCCTGAGCCATTACGCTGGTATATAGTAAAAGTATAAAAGTATTTTATTAGAATAATATCAATCCCGCTAAATCCAGGAGAAAGGGGACATTTATTTAGAATAAAATACCTTTATAATAGATACGAGATATAATACAAGTAATAGTTAAGATCACCGACAAACAATTAACCCGTTGTTATATCTAAAAAACCAAAAATCGTAAAAAGCTTCTCAAAATCCGCTCGGGGTGTATATAAATAAATATTTTTTCCGATTATTTTTTATGATTGTGTCAATTGCAATAAAAAAGTTTCTTACTTGACCAATAAGAAGCTTTCGCGCAATGTGCACCACATGCTTACCCTGATATAAGTTCTACAAACATAATATAAAATATTTGCAGGTAATTATTTCTTTTTCCATGAATAAAAAATATTAAAGTAAAATACGATTGCGAATGTCATAATTAATAAAAAATGAATGCTGCTAGTTATACAGGGTGGACTTGAAATAACTGAGAATATTCATTATTTAACAGACACAATATAAACGTAACAGTCATTACTGAGTACTTTAGAGAAACAGTTGATTCCAAGATGGTGGCCCAAAATCGATTCCAAAAGCACCATTAATATTATTTATTATTTTTTAATTTATAATTTATATATATATATATATATATATATATATGTATTAAATATGTTTTTTATCAATTATTCTTACGATACCCTACCACCCCCTAAAATATTCTCAGTTAATTAAAGTCGACGCTGTATTTTAAGGGCTTAAAAGTTAATTAATCTTATAAGTTACACAGTGAATCATTTTATTATATAATTAATTAATATTGATATATTCTACTTTAGAAATCATATAGATGGATAGTTTTCCCACTTGTGATTTCGCTCACGTTAAAATCATTCATTCAAGCGATTTGGTATAAAAACCACGTGACTAACAATCGTATAAATATGTTTTTTTTCGTTATCGTGTTTTGAAAGTCATATTACGATAGTTTGAGGTTTATATTGAAGAGGATAGTGGTCAAGATTGACGATTTAAACATTCCGTTGTGTCATTATGTCATAAAGTGTCCGTTTGTATGGTGATTGTGTTGTGTAACTGGTCCATCGTTAAATCGATCATTCATATCGAATAACCGGAAATATTGTGTCAAAAACCGATAAATGTGCCCCTCGTCATTTTATACAATTAATACTGAATACTGTACAGTATATAACTAAATTTATTTTGAATGTTAAAATGATCGCCGAAGGTCCGATAATTAAAAGAGCAGATACGGAAGCATTCTGATAGGTCTTGAACCCGCATATACGGTACTCGTTATATAGAGTGTGTAATAAATAAAGAGTAACAACTTAATGCGTCGGCCACGATATTGACAACTTGGGGACAAAGACAATAAAGGACAAGAGAAACACTCTAAACAGATATCAAAGGACTCCGTGAAGACTGCTCGAGGATACTCAAAATTATTCAATTTAATTTAAAATTAAAAATATTAAATCGATAGCTAAAAATCCCTATAACAATATAGGGAGTTTTAGCTATCGAACCGACCTAACCGAACCTAACCTAACCTAACCGAAACAATTCGGTTTAAGATTTTTAATTGAATGAATTTTTTCATACATAAAAACCCTCCCAAACAATATGTCGTAAATTTATTTAATTCTTCATTTTGATATCATATATAAAATATGAATTCGAAAGAAGATGTATGATTATCTGCTTTTATCGATTCCATCGATATATAATAAAAATTAAATATCAAGATGTTTGACAAAAGAAACACTAATTGTCTCACTCAGACTCGTCTATTTGGTCCGCCATCTTGATATTTATACATCCAGTTGTGTGGCTTGCTTATAAATTTATCGGTGGTATCGTTTACGTATTTACTCGATTTATTTCAAGCTGAATTTGGGTGCTTTTAATTTTAAATGCCTCAATAACCTTCTTTAAACATCAAAATATATCCATTGAAAAATCATAAACCTTCCTTCAAAAAAAATCTTCCATTAACAACTATTTCATGACCCAAATAATTACTTTAAATAATTTTAAGCTTTTCTATACCTGCATAATATTTTGAATGAGTAGATTTATAATATCTCATGTGAACAAACATTATTACAAATGAGTCCGCCAAAATGTGGTACTTATTTTTATGAAATGTGTCTCTAAAAAGTAGCATTTTTTTGTGGCATTTCTATTTATTACAAAACTGCTAATTAATAAATTGATTTCCTTATTCAAAACTTAAATGTATTTATATTTTTCACGTTTTCTTTTATTATTTCCATAAATAGGGTCAAAATCTAATTGAAAAGAGCAAAAATGTGGCTTTTATTATGGCATTTTTTTGCCAAAAGTATTATTAGCATTATATAAGTATGTAGTTAAAATATAGCATTTTGAGAATCTTATAATGTAGAAATGCACACCGTGAAACTGTCAAATAAACGAAAAGCTTTAACTACTATCGGAATACTTCACATATCTGTGATACTAAACACAGGGCTACCATAATTTATATTTTTAACTACGAAAATATTAATTATTTTTATAATTTTTGTATAATCGATAATGCTGGGTAATATATTATATTTTATAAAATATAATTTAAATATTTTCGCTAACCTTGATGATGGGGGATCTTTTATTGTTGTCGCTTGTTTGTGTTTTTGGATCGATGACTTTTTGTCGTCTGGCGCCAACATTTTCTTACTTTTGTAACACCTTCACAGTTGATATTCAAATAAATATAAAAATTAATTATCTCAAATCAATTATTTAGACGTAATATTGATAGGTTCACATTTATTTAATATTCACAAATCAAGCGAACATTGTATTATAAATAAAATAAATGTGTAAGAACCTGTCTTATGGTAGATTATTACCATACATGGTTACGAACGGGTCACATTCTAAAGCCGTTCAATTAAGATAAGAATTAAAGTTAATCTTTAATACACCATGACCGACCAGTCCATTTACTGACCAATAATAACTAAACTAACATTTTGATTGACAATTTATTCGACACTAATGAATTACCCTCTTCGTCGATACCGATTAATTATTTTTTTATAATATTGCGTGCGTGAAATTATATCAATAATTATTGGTTGATTTTAAAAGTGATAAAAGTCAACGTAAAATTTATTCAAATAAAATTAATTATATTTGTCAAATAATAGGTATATATGATTATATTATTTTGATATAAAGAAATCTTGTTTTTATCTAATACTAAATAATAAGAATTCTGAACAAACTAAACAATAATTGACAATTCCGCCAAATAAATTTAATAATCATAGAAAAACTATTAATTGTATTTTTATACAGGCTGGGCTTCAAATTTAGTGTATCATAAAAATATAAAACAAATTATTATTTATACACAGTTTGGTTATTTATTTTTATTTCGGATTGGTATGAAATAACATCGGATTATTTATATTAACCTAATTAAATTGAGTTAGGTATAACTAACACTTGACACAAGCTTTAAAATTAATTCATTCTTTCATGATTAAAAAGTATACACATAATGTATCCATAAATAAAATCATTCAAGGTAAAACGTGTTAGGTATACAATTTAATTAAAATTATTGGATGGATTTGTCAGCTGGTTCTTATGTCTTAAAATTGCCACCCACTGTCTTGTAATATCCGTGATGATCATATAATTCATTTTATGAGGATTCTGCTACTGTGGGTCCTTAAAATACAACAAATTTGGGTCCCGAGGAGCAAAAAATACTTCAGACGAACACCGCTCACCGATTATGTCGTAATTCGGGTAGCCATTTGAAAAAAATACGATATTTGCATTTTTCAAATCGATTTTAATTTAATTATAGAGCAATGACTGTTTTCCACCCCCATGGTAATAAATAATACGTAACGGGTATCGGAATTATTCGATTCATTATACTATAGAAAAGATTGGTAAAATAATATATATATTTGTCTAAGTGTGTGTATTTTATATGTCTGTACGGATCCATTCCTCAACCATAAGTCTTACCAGATGGAAGAATAATATTTTATATATTTATTTTACTATAATTAATACATATCTAAAATATCGAAGCGGGTATTTTAATAATAATAAAATTAAATATAGATATTTAATAATGCATAATAAATGACAATTCTCAAAAAACAGTATTTATCGGTAGACTCGCATTTTACATATTGTGATGAGTGTTGTCATCATATGAAAACCGTATTAAATTATTTTATTTATAATTAACTTAATTTTCAAACATTTTCTGAATGAAAAAAATAAACAACTTTTTACCGTCCTATGAAAAAACCAAGCCGAACATTAAAAAATTGAAAATTTCAATTGAAATCACCCTAGTTTTATATAATAATAGTGGTTTAATGAATGTCCCCCGGGTGAATGTGAATATATTGGTTTGTATAATATTGTGATACATAGTATATTTTGTGGGTGGCCCCATTTCCCCTCGGCATAAACCAAATCAGAGTTGTTCTAACTCTTAATCCTAAGGCACGAAGTAAAAGTCAGGTTGTGTATATTCCACAGTAAAGATGGCCGCGGATCCTCCCTCAATAATGCAACCCTTGGCCCAAAGAGTTATCGCTTGTCTCATACCTATAACTAAATAAATATCATACATTTATTATCCAATACAATTTTTTTATCAAACTATATTTTATTCTCGATTGTTGTATAAGCCTGTGAATTTAAAAATAGTTAGCTAGTGTATCAAGTGTTGTCTGAACACTGTAAATACACGTTTACAGATGTATTTTCGAAAAGCCACCAATAAAACTATGAGAATGAGAATTATTTAATGTACTGTGCGCTCAAACAGCTTCTCAACATTCTATTAGAATTTTTCAAGACAATTAAAACTGCTTTAGAAAAAGTAACCCCGACCTTTTATACATGTATATGGGGTTTGTTTGAGAATGTTGATTTTTCTGCATAATTTATAAACCTATACACTACAGATTCAATAGAAAGATAAATAGACCGTGTTTTTTATTCGTTTGCATTTGTATCAATCATAATTGTATTATAGGTTTATTTTGTATAATTAATTGTTTTCTACTATAGTTTATGCACAAAAAATGCAGCACTTGTTGACATTTAACTTTCGAATTGGATAGCTCACTTTTTGGAAAAATGTTTTCAATAAAGATTAAATTAGTACTAGATAAAGAAAACTTATGATTATAATATTAAACCAGTATAATAGTTCGGGGGATAAGGAGCGTGGCTACAAATATTATGGTCATGGCCTCAAATCTCGCTCAAGTCTAAAAAAAATTGATTTGATCGGTTATTACGACTGGGAGATCGCGAATAATATTAATAAAATCGCGATCGATCGTCTTGATACAGGTTTACTCTGATTTCCTGTATTGTAAGGTAAATACTGATTATTAAGTTGGTGACCTGTGTAACTAGTAATAGTTAAGATCACAGACAGACAATTAACACGTTGTTGTGTCAAAAAACCTCAAAAAATAAAAGCTCAAAAAAGTAAATAAATAAATATAAACATGTACATGTATACGAGTAATAATGTAGAATCGCGATCGATCGTCTTGATCCAGGTTTACTTTGATTTCATGGATTTTAAGGTAAATACTGAGATGATTATTATGTCTGTAATATGTGTAACTATTATTAATAGTTAAGATAACTTACAGATAAAAAAGTTGTTGTGTCTAAAAAATCAAAGATTAAAAATAATCTCGGGGTGGGGACTTAAATGAAAAAAGTTACACTTGGAAAGGGAAGAAGTTTAATTTATTAAATAATAATAAAATACTTCTAGAAATTGATATTGAAACTTCAATGTTACTTCCATAATATCACTCTGATTTCAAAAATTTATCATATTTATTATTTTTTTACTTAAAACCAAATATAATTGAATGTAGTTTGAGGGCCATATTTGGCACGTGGTAGGGCAACAACAATAAGTCGGACTCCGCCGAAGAAGCTGTACGTCTACGTGACCGGTTTTTGAATTGTCCCATTCCACATCATTGTTATATGGCATCCATGATGGGTGGTTCAAGGGGGTCGTTTGGCAGGGGGTGTGGGTGGTGGCACCCTAATGTGCTACTTATTGTCTTGAGCACACAACCACCATAAAATAGGGTGAACACATCATTTATACATTCCCACCCACACACATCTCGTAAAATATGCACTTAAACAAAAAATATACATATATTTTAAATAATTAACGATGCCGTGGATGTCTACGGCCGCGCTACATATCGGCATATCTTAATATGAATAATAACAATAGAGGGTTGTTGTGTGGTAAGGGTGGAGTGTCCCAGGGGGTGGATCATCTGATAACATATTTATATTGTGTCGTAAAAATGAACTGCACCCCTCACTATAACAGGCGCAACCAATTACACATCATATATTTACAGCAAACCCTCCCAAAACACTATATTTAATAATAAACTAATATTTTAATAGCAATGCTTATTAGATTACTAAATAATTTCATTAAAAGCCTATTGAAATCGCCACTCATATAGTGAATAACGATACATCTAGTACAGTTTTTAGTATTATTCATATAGTATTAAGTACTACAAAATATTAGGATTTCTCTTATAAACAGACTACTCACTAGACTTATAAACTAGTCCAAGTGGGTGTAATGAAGTGCGTAAATATTCGAGCTGTGCAAATAATTCCTTGTATTATTTTTTTCAACTCTCTGATATTTTAACAAAACATTATATATATTCATGGGACAAACTATAAAGTTGAATGCAAATTTCAAAGATAGTAATTTTATTTTATTGGAAATTTGTTGGGATACCTAATGTGCAGACCTAGTCCAAGTTGGTGTGAAAAAGTGCTTTGAAATATTCGAGCTCTGCAACAATTTCCCTTATAAAATTGTTATATTATTTTTATTTTAACTCTCTAATATTTACATCTACACTTATCATACATGAAATAATATATTCATGGGACAAACTATAAAGTTGAAAAATACTAATTTTATTTTATTAATATTTGTTCTGTTAATATCCGAATATTTAAATGAATTAATACATTTTCCACATAATAAAAGCAGAATGTTAAAAAGTATAAGCTGTGCAATGCTCTGTTTTTTCACCCATAAAATATATATTAATAACTTTTTTATCATTCATTGAGCTATGGGATCGAACTTTACTTTTAGATGTATTTTACACTTAGAAAGATTTTTTTTGCTTTTGTAATTTCTCCAATGAGAGCCAAGCACTCATTTTCCACAAGCAAAATATTCTGCTTTAAGGAACATGGCATTTGCCGACATATAAGATCTGTCGCATTTATGGGTTTCTTAATTGGAGTTATTTATTTTTAAATTAGCTTAAAAGTGTGGTAAGAGACATAAAAAGAGCAGGTAAGGGGCACAATAAAAGGTGTAATCTGTACCGGGAAACAAATCGAAGGATACGGAACACGACCAATTTACTATTATGGGACAGGATGTTCAACACTAATAGTATCACTAAAACCGCATTAATGGCTTTCTTTTCCAGCTTATTTTCTACTCTAACTTAAGTGAAATGTCATTTTGAACCTTGCCGCTTATAGGAAATGTAGATTTAGAAACGCGATCATTTTTCGATTCAATAATATTGCAATAATATTACTCTTAACCAATAGAAAGATCATTTTGATAGGGTATTTGTATTAAAAAGCATGATTTATTAACAGCCTGTTAATTCTATACAAATATACAGGGTGGACTTAAAATAACTGAGAATATTTTAGGGGGTGGTAGGGTATCGAAAGAATAATTGAAAAAAAAGTGAAATACTTTTTTTACAACAAATTTTTATTAATTAAAAATTAAATAATATTAATATTGCTTTTGGAATCGAAATTGGATCACCATATTCAAATCAGCTGTTTCTCTGAAGTACTCATTAGTGATTGTCACGTCTGTATTGTCTGTTATACGTAATTAATATTATTAATTATTTTTTAATTATTAAAATATTATTCTTACAATATCCTACCACCCTCTAAAATATTCTCAGTTATTTCAAGTCCACCCTGTATAGCTTAATTATAAAAAATATCATGCTTAATTAAACCAATACCTTCACCGATGAATCAACTACTAAACAAATACATATTTATTTCTCACCTTTATTCAAAGGTTTCTGCATCTTTTCTATTAAATAAGTTTAAATACCAGGCGAATAGTAAAAAACTTAAGACCGTTTTGAAACGGATGTGGCAAAAGTGCGCGATCTTGGATATGTGACGTTTAGAGCAGTTTATGGCAGCGTATTATGCGATTAGTTGGGGTGAAACTGATCTAAACGTCACATAACCAAGAACTGCAAAATCAAAATGGTAGCGGAACTTATGTCCCACCCGTTATTAACACACGATTACCTTTTTTAATAATAAAATTAATTGATTTATATATTGTTCTAAAATATCGAAAAACCTAAATATCCCAACGCTAAAATAAATCTTATCTCTCTGTTTTATTTTAATAAATTTATTATTTTATAGTACGGGGATTTATTTATTCCTTTATTTTTTAGTGTATCTTTTGAAAAACTTGTTTAGGGATAATACGTCCTCAATATATTTTTTTTTTGGGTGTTAAATGAAGGTAAAACTTATTCTTTATGTCCAAATTGAGAGTTCGTGTCGATGGACACATGTCATTGGTTTTTATTACTAAACCGCAGATGAGTCGCGAATAATTGGTCTTAGTTTCCGGACCCTCAAATGACATCATCGATATTCTTATTATTTTAATACCTTCAATTATATTATCTCCTAAAATGAAGGCTCTAGGTATAAAGATGATAGATCTTTGTACAATTTTAATTTAAATCAATATTGTCAATTAGCATATATGAGAATTTTTTTATACACTATTAAGTGCATTTAATTTATTAATAGTAATTTAGATTAAACGATCGTGAGACAGGGTTTTTTATAGATGAAGTATTTAAAAGCTGGTTTTTTTGTTGTTGTATTGTATCGAGTGTGTTAAAAGCATATAAAGTGACATAATCGATCTTTGTGTGTGACAAATGGCAATTCAGCTTGCCACTTTTCGTATTAAAGATATCGAAAACTTGTTATTGTGCAAATAAAAAAAATATATCGCGCTCCTCGTGTTATTAACTTTTATCGGGTCACGATTTTAATACTGCAATTTGACAATCAATCACACGCTAATTTATCAATTGCTTGTAGGTACACATATTTTTTATAACATTTAAAATTGTAGCTATTTTCCTACGTATGTTTAATGAATACACCCTGTTGAAATGGTCCATCTAAACGGGTCACATATTAATTATTTATTTAATGAACCGGTTGTCGATATGAACAGAATTGAACGGTAGCACTAAAAACCACTTCGAATAAGATAAATATGGATTAGTCAGATGATACCAACAAACATTAGACTCTTTTCATTGAAAACTCCATTAATGTGACACTTTACTCTTCCGGCGTCATTTTTTACTCAATTATAGCATTTCAATTTAATTTATGTATTTTTTTTAGTTGGCGGGCACCAAATATATCGACAGCTCCAGCGTATAATATCGTAAGTGCAAAAAAAAATATGTGTGCTCTTAAGTCTTTATGGAACTGAGCCACATATTATGAGCCACATATCTGGTAACACTGCCTGTCACATGTCACTCAGTTTAATTATTATTTATAAAATAAAACAATTTACGATTGAATACCTTCTATTGATAGAGACATGAAATGTGTAATAGATAATGGATGAATCTACATTAGTTAATGATCAAATAGGACTATTTTACTATTTCGAAAAAGTCCCACTTAATAGGTTAAATAATGATTGAAAGTCAATTTTTTTTGACGTTTCATACATACAATATGTTGCTCAGTTCCATAAAGTCTTAAGAGCACACAGATTTTTTTGCACTTACGATATTATACGCTGGAGCAGTCGATATATATACTGTTAACCCAGACCTCTTTGTGGAAAAGAATTTTTATTAAAAATAAAATTTACAGTCGCGCATTGTCTAACAATATATAGTTTTTGGGCAATGCTAACAAATCGTACATCCGTATCCAATTTGTTTTTAATTGAAACTTAAATATTTTTATCTCCATTATGTAATGCCAGTACGATTATTAAAAAAAATATACTAGAACGGGTATAAGCATTTTTTTTGTATTCAAAAATAGTTTATTATGACAGCTTGAGAATCTTCGATTTTATTAATGAGTGAATATTTGTTGTCGCTAATTGAGAATTACAAAAACAACTTTATGATGTCATCGCATTAGTTCAAGTTCAAGGTCAATTTCGAATCCGTCAACAAGGTACTGTTTGCTTTGCAATATGCGTAGTGCATTTTGGTTGAAATAACGCTGTACCGTACTTTGTTTATACAAATTCAAATCAGGCGGTCAATCGCCTAATAAGTAAATACGCAAGATTCTCAAACCTTAAAAATAATAAAATAAAAATTGAAAAGTTTAAATAGCCGACTTGGTCTATTAATGAAGGTTGTGGTTGTGTACCTAACTATCTCCTTAGATTTAATAATTTTAAGTTCAATAAAAGACATGTTGTATACAACTTGTTACAGTATAATGTTTGCCAGGTAACTGATGTTTTTGGCCACTTGATCCACTTGAACTAACCACGCATTTAGCCACTCATGCGATATCTAATGTTGATATCTATGGCTGGTACTAAATAGTTAGCTGTCGGGGAATTAGGCCGAATGAAATAGGTATTTGATTGTTACAGGTTGATCGGTGTCGACACAGTAGACTAGCAATCAATCGTTGACAAGGTGACATTTACAGTGCATGCTTTTCCCAAGAGGTTGTATTGTACAAGTGAATTATTAACACCCTGTAACAGTATACTCGTGTTAAACCTACTACTACGCTGCATCCCTATAATCAGGGATATCATTCATAATATATTTAAAAAAAAATACGACTGTTAAATTACGCCATTCTAGGAAAACTGCATACATGCACACGGTAAGACGACTTCATTTGTGGACTCTAATTAAGTTAATCTATCGGTTAGTAAGAAAGCGGTTTTGCAGTGGAAAGCCGGTCTTTATAAGAGATAACTTCTTATCTTACACCAATGTGGCCGCCTCCGCTTTTAAATACTACTATAAATAATAATATCGACCGATGAACAGGTTTGCGAATTAACAACCGCAATATAAATCACTTCGATAGCAATTCGACTGTACAAACACTACAACTACAATATCTATATTAATTGCCGTCATCCAAATTAGGACATTTCTTTACATTTACTGAAGCTAAATGCACAATTACTCATTTACATATATATATATAAACATAAGATATCGCATGAGTGACTATTTGCGAGGTTAGTTCAAGTGGCCAAAAACATGAGTTACCTGGCAAACATTATACTGTAAACATCTCTGTTCATATCTTCAGTTATATTTCAGAGTAAAATGGGTAAATGCATTGTTACTACATGTCATATGGACTCAAATATACACTCAAATACATCTAGGCTCACTTTTTACGAAAGACTACTTCTTTAACATGTTTAAAATATTATTAAGTATTGTCACAACCACTCTTAGTGGTCACTAGAAATGTGTTTTAGTGAGGGAGACACACTTATGCCTTTATCGAATAGGAGAGAAGAGTGCAACAATCCACTGGTTTACACAAATTATTTATATGAAATGCGATATCTAATGTTTATATAGATTTGATAAATATAGGCTTCCATAAGCTAATAAAAATAATATGTAGTGTATTTTTTATCCAAATGATACAATTGTAATGAATAAATAAATAAGGTTCTTTTACATATATTTAAAATCTATAAATTATAAACATTCAGATGCACAAATACAATTTTCAGCCCCTTACAATATAATGTGTCCTCTATTAAGCCCTATAATTAATTTTATTTAGGTTTAGCTATTGATAGCTACAAATAATATGTAGTATATTTTTATTCAAATGATACGATTGTAATTAATTAAGAAATAAGGTTATTTAAAATATTTAGATTATAAACACTAAGACGCACCAATACAATTTTCAACCCCTTAAAATATAATGTGTCCTCTTATTAGGCCCTATGATTGATTTTATTTAGGTTTAGCTATTGATTTTTGTAAAAAAAAGGACACAAATATCTTAAAATTTATTCATAGTGCAAAAAGTTGATATATTTTTGTTTTATTCATTGTTTTCATAAGTGGCTACACAATTTTTTTAGGGGAGGCAAAATGTACCAAGGGATTTTTTTGTGTATTTTCTATTTTTTTTTAATTTATCAAATCCCTTGCAAGCGTCCCCCCCTTGCCCCTTGATTGTTTTATTAATTAATCTTATTTTATTCATCCAAAAATAGTTTCTCTTATTTATTTGACAAGTAATATTATTAATTTATTATTATGATAAAGTTATTTAGAAATAGTTAATTTTAAAGTCATTCATTTGATGATACCCTTATCTACAAGACATATTTTGAATAAGCACATAAGAATGTCAGTTTACAGGAATATAATAATATTTAATTCTATTTATTTCAAATGGCAACCCTGTTTTGAAATGATTCAGGGTAAAATCAGTAAAGAGTGTTACAAAACATAGAAGTGTTGTTCCGTTAAATCATTCATCCCCCCGACCAGTCAGTTTTTTTTACCCCAAAACTAACAAACCCTCCTATTCAACCCTGCTGACCATTGCAAATAAACAGACTATAAACATTTTGATTCTCAAAAAATATCAACTAAATGAACTGCCCATAATCGTGTTGTGGAGATAATTACGAGTATATTCGATTGACTTCCCGTCTTTCTATATAGATTATACTTAATTAATATATACAATTTAAATGAGTGTCATTTTTCATTTTAATGATTTAAGGAAATTCTTAAATGGGGCCTGGGAATAAATCTTTGAATATTGTGTATAATTTTATAAGATCATTGATAACTTTTGACGATAGTCTTAATTTAATAATGGTTGAGTGAATTCGGCAATCATACGCGATAGCAATTTCGTTATTGGCTGCAACGGCCACACTCGCAAATGTCTTAATTCAATTAAATCGCAATTTATACGAATAATAAATTACCGCTTTGTTGGGGCACGGGGCCTGGAATAGGGGGGCTTTAGTCCGCTAATAAAATTGTATTTTTATTGGTCATATCTCAGGGTTTCTGCTATCTATCTGCGAAGGGTTGCTGGTTCGACACCCCTCTATTGTGCATAATATTGTGCGGTGCCATAACATCATTATTTTCAAGAACTGACACACTCAAATAATGATTAAATCGATTAAGCGGTATTGATCAATTTATCCCGAATTATATTATATTTATTAATAACGACATTTTGGTTTTTAATTATGTTAGTGTATTTTTCTTCATTCGTATATTTTTTAATAATTTTACATGTTTGTACATATATACATATATATATATATATATATATATATATATATATATATATATATATATATATATATATATCTGCTATATATATATATATATATATATATATATTTATATATATATTAATATAATATATAAATAATATATATATATATACATATATATATATATATATATATATATATATATATATATATATATATATATATATATATATAAATAAATATTACAATTGCTTTATTATGCATAAGATTTTACATTGATTGATAGAACAATACATCTTTGGAAATAGACTTAGGTGTACAAAGTGTATAAATCTTTTTACCTATAACTAACATGAGAATGTTTTATTTAAATTTCACATGGGTAATAGTATTTAATTATAGAAAGAATGGGAAAAAAATAAAAACCCATTTACAAATTTGAAACATATATACATATGTTTAAACTCGTATACATGTACATGTTTAAAGGTTATATTTATTTATTTACGCCGGTTTTTAGGCACAACAACGTGTTAATTGTCTGTCTGTGATCTTAACTATTATTAGTTACACAGTCACCAAATTAATAATCAGTATTTACCTTACAATACAGGAAATCAGAGAAAACCCGGATCAAGATGATCGATCGAGATTTTATTAATATTATTCCCGATCTCCCAGTCGTAATAACCGATCAAATCAATTCATTTTTTTTGACTCGAGTGGGATTTGAACCCATGACCACAGTATTTGTAGCCCCGCTTCTTATCCCCTGAGCTATTACGCTGGTCAATGATATTATAATTTATTACTACATGAATAAATCCACAGTTGATGGATTTTTATAATAAGCTATTGATAATTTTATATTGACTGCAATATTTCTATAGATATATTTTTTAACTGTCGTATTTCAACTTAAATATTATTAATTCAGGTATAATTTTAACTAACCTGTTTTCAACACAATACTAAATTAATGTCTAACAATGAGCACAATTACCTTATTTTAATCATTTGTAACCCTTAAATATGCCCTTGACATTTTTATTTATTATTTCAATTGAAAACAATAATGATTATTTAAAAAAAGCGGTTTTGTTTTCTAAATTTAAAGGTACGTGCATAGTAAAGTTTGTTAAATTAAAACGATAAGTCTAATATTATTCGACTGATACAAGCTGCAAAATCACAACAAGCTTCAAAACTATACAATTGCTGAAATCTGAAAGCAATTTTAGCCCGGCGAATATTTCAGGTAAAAATCGTAAAACCTCTGGCAAAATACGGCAAACAATGTAGCAGCGTTCAAACTTTGTGAAAAATGATAATAATTGATATAAAGGTGGGTGTTGCGGGGGGTTGGAAAGAATGGGGGGTGCTTTAATCAAATTATATTGTCATTCGTGCTGAGAAGGTGCACCCCCGTGTAATTGTAGCCGCCCCCTTTAAACCAGGTGTTTTTAACTACGTATTTACTCTACACACAGATGAAAAATAAAATATATTAAGTTTCATTGATTTTTTTTTATTATTTAGAAGTACAAGGATCTAAGCCATATTATACAATCCGAAGGACTTTTTATTAGTATTTCTTTTTATGTGGTATGTAAATTTAATCTATAGACAAAATATTTGACTATTAAGGTTTGCATACACCGCGCGGTTTTTTAAAAATATTTTTTAGACACAACAACGTGTTAATACATTGTCTGTCTGTTATCTTAGCTAATTCTAGTTACACAGGTCACCAAATCAATAATCATTATTTACCTTACAATCCAGGAAATCAGAGAAAACCCGGATAAAACCGATCGATCGAGATTTTATTAATATTATTCTTGATCTCCCAGTCGTAATAACCGATATTTTTTTTAACATAAGCGCGATTTGAACATATGACCACAGTATTTTTAGCCACGCTTCTTATCCCCTGAGTTATCACGCTGGTTAAATTTAAATTGTTAATTAAATAATATAATAACCCAAAAAAAATTATAGAACTAATAATAATAGTTTGTAAGATTATAAATTTTTTAATCAAATGATAATATAAGGAATGTGTCAGTTATCAATAAATAAGTCAGTTAAATATTCAGACTTTTTTATGACCCATGTCTCGTTTATTCATGTATTATTTTTTTGGTCTTTCATGTCTTATATATGTCCTATAAAATTCGAGCCTTATCTCCTGAGCTAGTTATATTAAACTTAGATTTGAAGCCATATTAGATTAGATTTGAAACCGTAAACACGATATTTGTTATTTAATAGATATTAATAATACCGAACTTAATAGAATAACTGGAACCTGGAATATCATTGAATTAAGTCATGTTGTGACCAATCACTGATGCAATTTAGGTATTTATAATTATTCCCACCTTGTAATTGATAGATATTATAAATATTTTAGAATCCCTGGACACATTCAATGTACATACTCCTGTATCTTTTGATTGGCACAGATGTTAAATGTATAAAGTGTTCATGGTTTTATTGTATTGTATTGTATAAAAGGCCTGACTACTGTCTATCTAATCACTGCTATAAAAACCTATACGAATACAAATAAAAAAATACCAATATTTCCATACATCTAATGGAAATGCATTGAAACCATCATAGACAATACCAATACTCGATACTTTAATATGCATTGAATTTCGTCCACAAAAGATTTTACATATCCCTTAATATATGTATAAATGTTGGCTTTTGCCAAAATTAATATAATTGGAAACAACATTTGATTGACCCTTAAAAAAGTTGAACCGTGACGGTGACAACTCTTTTAACTGTCACATATGCCATTATGATATAAGTTTTTTTTATTATTATTCATATTGAGCGGGGTCAAGTGGTTAGTGTATGTTGCAAAGGGATGCGCACCCCTTCAACAATTAGGGGTTGCTCGAGCGTAATCCGACCTTGTATAGAATAACAATCAAAATACTCCCATTGAAATAATTACTAAAATACAATTTTGTATGAGAAATTAACAAAGTATGGTATTTATTATTTTTTATAATAACGATAATTTTAATTTCATCACATATCTTCAGTTACTATGCGTTATACAACATAGCGTTAATTAAAAAAAATATTTATAATTTATTACAGATCATGAAATACGTTAATTAAGTGAACAGAGTTGCCATACGATACTAACATCATAATAATAACCGAACATTCCCAAACTCAAAAAAAAAATTGAAGACTATTATAATTTATTGATTATTAATTGATTTTTTGGTCTGTTTTTATTTTTATTGTGATTGTGTTGGCATTGGATGAAAGTTTTTTTAAAAATATTTGAAGTTCAATTAAAAACATGCTGTACATATTGAAATTAGTTATTACCATATTATATATGCTCAAAATACCTAAATAAAATAAACTAACAATCTAATTAATAAGCTTCTGATAATCATAAAATTAAACAATTTTTACCTGATTGTCAAACATTCAATTAATTTAAGATATTGTATTTCAATGTAACAAAATAATCTTAACCAATTGTGTATATAATATTTTGACAATATTATATTACTTAAAATTTAGATTAACAGATCTATTAGAATAATATTTTTTCACATCTCTTATCTCGATACAAAATAAGGTCTAAATGAGAGCGTGATATTTATAATTTTTGATGTTTATCAATGTGATATTTTCGCACGGTTTATAGAGATATCAAATATCGTCGATGATGAAAGAGAAGTGTGTCTTTGGTATGGATTAATCCTGTAAATAATGTCCCTAACATGATTGAGTCTCATACATGGATGATATTCCACCCCATTGAATTCTGCTGTTTGCGTAGTACTTGACCGGACTATCAGATGTACTAAACATTTTTTTAAAAATTAAATACATTTTCTACAAACACTAATGCTAGTACTAAATATTTCTTTAAATAAGTGTATGGTGGCTCTTTTTATTTATAATTATTACCAAATGTTGTTGATCCATGTGTGTATTGGAAGGGAATACTTATAAAGTGGCATAGAACAGGCGAAATGTGGAGCTCAGGCAGCGACAACTCAATCAACGACTGATTAAAATATAATCGGATAAACGGTTCACCGTATAAAAGGGAGTGAGATCAAAAACACCCTCCTCCATCATCCACCAGAAATACAAACACCCCTCCATAACAATAGCACTTGTATTTTACACTCATCTAATGCTTAGTTGACCCACTGTATTTAGATTTTATATGCATACCTATTCACAATATTTTTTTTCTAACAAGAGGTTCAATAGTATTTTTCTACAATACCTACATTCGGTTAAGAATCCTAAATTTTTTGCATTACAAGTTACAATTTTATACCAAATATTCTCATCTCATAGTCATATATTGAGAGCGTGCACACATTTTTATTTATATCTCATTTATAATATTTTATACATTGTTCCTCTTTTTATGTTTTTCTTCTTTTTTTCTCTTTTCTTTTATTTTAATTTATTGTTAATGTAATTTTTCCAACTGACGAGTGCTGCACTATCATCACGGCGACTTGGGATCCTTCGTAATACTCTAGTGGTACTGCAGTATGAAGTAGTATTATAATGTATGTATTTATATGTAAAATAAATATTCTTCTTTAATTTTTAATTTGAATAATTCCCTAGATGCTTATGTGACATGCTTATTTGTCATTTATTAATATTATACAAATTATCAGTTTATTCAAATTGTGAGCTACGAAACTTTTGAGCTACCGGTTAATTTTTGTTTTCGATTTCAGCAATTGGTTTGTATAAATTGGCTATAACGTTGTAAATAAACACTGTCACTATTTCTGCTCATTTTTGTGGCGTATATTTAGCGGCGTCTATACAACACTATGTTTGAAGTGAAACTGATCTAAACGTCACATAACCAAGATGGCGAGCAATAAAAAATATAGCGGAACTTTTGCCTCATCCTTTATTATACTGATCTACAAAAATCTATTTGGGAGATGACCAAAAAATTTGAGAAAAACTGATCTGATCTGATGTGTCGATTTTTTTAATAATATCTTGATGTTTGTTTTCATAATTTTGTTTATAAACTGTCCATTTCTGGTTTGCAATTAAAATAAAATAATTAAAACACTTTATTTATTATTCCTATCCTTTATTTATTACTCCTATCCTATATTATATTTAATTGTATTCTTCATGTTGCAGCTGTAGAGATTGAGTATGGGAACTAAGAGTAGTGGATTCGTCTCCTGGGGATGTGAAGTTAATCGTAGTGAAAAATGTGATAAAATATTCACACGGTAGCTGTTAGTGTAATGGTCTTTCCAGTATCACTATAGTCACCCCATAGGCATAATTGTCCCTCAGGGGTGCCAAACCAACGAGATCATCTCCCATGGGTATTCCCAATTGCCCACCACCCTTCCATACAACGCCCATTTTAATTGGCGATACAAAGTGGAAAACATTATAAATCAATTTAGTAGGTATATCTGGAAATGTGTAATATTGTTAGTATTCGATAGGTACATTTAATTTAGTGGGTGGGGCTTGGTAAAAGATGAGGAGATGAAGATGAGCGATGAGAGAGCTCCAGTGGTGGCCAACCGCGCCCTTCTGATTGATTAAAGGAGGATCTAGTGACGACAGCCTGGCTAAACTTGGACTACACTTCATATCACACAACCATTATATTATATATTATTTATAATAAATTATAATAATAACCAGCGTAATAGCTCAGGAGATAAGAAGCGTGGCTACAAATACTGTGCTCGTGGGTTCAAATCCAACTCAAGTCACGAATTTTTAAATTGATCTGATCGGTTATTACGACTGGGAGATCGGGAATAATATTAATAAAATCTCGATCGATCGTCTTGATCCAGGTTTACTCTGATTTTCTGTATTCTAAGGTAAATACTGATTATTAAGTCGGTGACCTGTGTAATTAGTAATAGTTAAGATCACCGACAGACAATTAACACGTTGTTGAGTATAAAATACCCTCTCTTAAATAAAAAGCTCCTCGGGGCGTAAATAAATAATAAATAAATATAAACATGTACATGTATACGAGTTTAAACATATTTATATATGTACATACATGTATGCATGATGTAAAATTATTAAAAAAATATACGAATGAAGAAAAATATACTAACATAATTGATAACCAAAATTGTGACAATGAATTAACAGATTGTGATGTATAAAAAACCCTCTCAAAAAGACCCTCTCTAAAATGAAAAGCTCTTAAATATAATAAATAAATTCGTTTTTATAATTTCTGCATTATAATTATGAATGAAACGGAATGTATATTTACTTAAATACGCCTTGGTGGCTTTTGAGAAGGATTTTATAAATGCTGGTTTTCTAGACACAACTTGTTAAACTGAATACAAATATAATATGATATAGAATTTATTTTTAAATACACATTTTAAATGCCTGAAGCTTATTATTGAGTTGCTTATCCAAAAAACATGCCAGTAAAGAAAAGAAAAACATTATTATTGGCACTAGTGTTTTGATTATACTAAATTCACACGTCTCTTTTGCACTTTCGTTGGTCTCAATAAGTCTAGTAGAAAACAACCACTGTTATATATAATGCCAATTTCTGAGTTCGTGATAATTTTAAATTGTTAGATGTTGAAAAACATATTTTTAGAGCCGTTTTTGCATTCGTATAGTGAGCGATTTTCAATTGTAAAGTCAAACTATTTGAACTATAACCAACATTTTATAACAATATTATAAACAGCATATTATTTTATAAATTTATGTGAACCTATTATCCTTTGTTTATTATGTTTGTAGAGCAAACTTTAGACACGCGCAGAGGTGAACTAAAAGGCTGTCGTTGATTATATTGTAGTTACTTATATTTAATTATTTATGTTTTTTAGTCACAATAACGTGTTAATTAATAGTCTGTCGATGATCTTTACTATTACTAGTTACACAAGTACCTTACAATACAGGAATTCAGAGTAAACCTGGATCAAGACGATCGATCGAGATTTTATAAATATTATTCCCGATCTCCCAGTTCGAATAACCGATCAAATCATTCTTTTTACTTGAGCGGGATTTGAACCCACGACTACAGTATTTGTTGCTAAGCGCCGTTGTGGTGTTAAGCCATTAACTACAATTTTTCTGTGTATTTAGTATTTTTATTCTTTTTTCCTTAAAATATAAATCTCTATCATCTGAAACATATTGTAAAATATTCACGGAATTTATAAATCGCACGACTGAGTAATTCTTTAGTATAAAAAACGTATTGTATTTTTTTTCGAAAATTGACAAAAGTGTAGGTACAAGTGAAATAAATGAAAATCTAACGTGGATTAGGTCTTTTTAAATTTTGAAATACAAAATAAATTTAACTGTAATGACTAGTTTTGTCAGGATTTGCATGGTTAAGTAAAAAATACCTCTAATGTGTTCAATCAAAACTTGTGTTAATTTAACACAAGTTTTTATTCCTGCAACGCAATAAATGTTCTCCATTATAATAAGCATTTATTCATAGGTCAATTAACTATGATTAGAAGCCGTTTTGTATATTATTATTTTTGATATTTTTGAATGACAATGTAACGGTCGGCTTAACTTAGAAACAGATCGACCGTTTCATAAGCGGCTTTATGCTTCACTGTCTTGTATACGGGAAATACCAAATGTTGGGAAATAACTAAACAACATCTGCATATAATAATAATCATCATCACTTCTTTATTGCATTGAATTATAAGAGATGTGGAAACCGTCACTTCAATTAAATTATGAGTCAGCACTGTACAAATGTATACAGATGCATTGTAATGTATGAAAAATACACACATTAATAGAATATTTGAACGGGATAAAAAAAGTTATTTTTTCATAGTTACAATATTCTTTTGTTTTTTAAAGTAATTTTTGTATGTATAATAATAATTTATCAAAATTAATTTAATTCTCGTTATTTATATTAAAAAAATATAATAGGTATAATTTTAATATAAGATTGTAATCATAAAGTAACAAATTGCTCTTTGAATAGACGAATGACAATATTATTTTTTTTAAATGCTTATGAGATATTTAATGTAGGAAATTTATTTTATTTGTAATTAACATTTAATTTATATTTATCGAGGGATCTGTATACACCGACAGATATATAACATACACACCCCTTATACTATTATATATTATTATTGATGAGTGAAAATATTTGCTATACATAATATCATATTATTAAATGATTGGGATAAGGAGGTAATTTATTTTTAGGTTTTAAAATAAACTCAGCGATAATTTACATAATGTTGCATTTTAAAAAGTATTGCGAAATGTGAAAAATATTTCACTACAATGGTAGTTTTATTACGTGTATTGTTTTTAATATTTTTATATATGGAAAATACACTTAATAATTAATAATTTTCAACTCTTTTATTTGTAAGAACACAACAGACAAGTATTGCGAAATGTGAAAAATATTTCACTGCAGTAGTAGTTTTATTACGTCTGTTGTTTTTTAATATTTTCATGTTTAGCGACGCGTTTTATTCGATATTTTTACAAACAAGGAACATCTTTTTAGAAAGTGATTTATATAAAAATAACGACTTTCCAGCGGATTGATTCACGCACTTTTGGAACCGTTTTCGATTTAACAATCTCAAACTGAAAGAAACGCATCATTGGTTTCCTTCCACAATTTTATTTTAAAATATGAATAAATAGCCGCTTCGGATGAAAATCCACTGTTTTCTCTGTGGATGTTTTATGGTGAAGCATGGCGATGATGCAAGTTGTACCTACATACATAAATGCGGTTTGATTTAGGAGTAATTTAGAAATGAAATCCACACGATAACGATATATAATCCAGGTAATTGGGGATGGTAATGTGTTGTAATTTAGTAGTCAACAAGCGAGGTCGCGTGCAACTTGCACAACTTACCACAATAATATTATATATATATATATATATATATATATATATATATATATATATATATATATATATATATATCTCTTAGTCTCAGGACAAAGTTCCCATAAACACATACTTAGCCAGTCTCTATAATTATGTGACAAAATCTATAGTACAATTATGTAGCTTCCCACATTGACATCGTCAAAGCCTTTCGTGTTGGACAATTCTGACTGTCGTGTTATTACAAACGAAAGTGTTGAAAATGACTAAGATGTGTCTTAAGTGTATTTTCACTATATGAAAATATTGAAAACAGCAGACTTAATAAAACTAATTACTGTAGTGAAATATTTTTCACATTTCGCAATAATTTTTCAATGCAACATTATGTAAATTCGTGTGAAAACCGCATTATATTATGTGATTAATAATTTAAAAAAAAAATCAAACTTCTTTCGAATGAAAAAACAAACAACTTATTATCGTCGTATTAAAAACAAATCAGAGCATTAAAAAATATTAAATAATTTCAAAATATTTAATTTTATAATACATAATAATTCCACATTTTTATACTTCATTTTTAAACTCAAAAAATTCTTCTTATCGATAAAAAAAACACTTTAAAGCAAAAATGAAATCAAAACTCAAATATAACCATCCAAACCAAGCAAAACATAAAAAAAACATTAACAAATTGAAAATTTCAATTAAAATTACCCTAGTTATATCTATAACTGTTGAACGGTTGTGTATGTTATATGTCCTGTCTGTACGGATCTCTCAACCATCAGTGTTACCAGATGGAAGAATAATATTTTTATAAAATTATTTTACTACAATTAATACATATTTAAAAGCTCGAAACTGGTTTTTTAATAATAATAATATTAAATTTATTTCAAACTAATTTTAGACATATTTAATAATTCATAATAAATGACAATTCTCAAAAAACAATACATATTTATTGGGAAACTTTTTAAATATTGTGATGAGTGTTGTCATCATATGAAAACCGTATTATTTTTTTTAATTGAATATTGACGTATCGAGCCCGGGGTTACTAGATAAAAAAATAATACTTTTATTATTGTAATATACATATTTTTTAAGGGGTGTGTATGTTATATGCCTGTCTGTCTGTACAGATCCCCAACTAATCTTTACAAGGTGAAAATATATACAAAATAGTAGTTGACATAAAAAAATCAAAACTACTCTTAAAATTATTAGACTACAAAATGGCATGGATACGTTTTTTATATTTACCATAAGAATCTAGTAAAATATTAATAAAGTAGTAATTTGAGATTCCATTCTGTATACATATAACTATGTGTTTTAAACACTAAACTTGCGTAATGTAATGCCATTTTAATGGGTATAAGATATTTTCAATATTATTTTGAGAATTTATATAAAAGAAACATAAATATATTTGATTATATGTCTTCTGAATTAAAATATTCATATATTTTTTTGTTGCTTTTGAATTTTTTTTTATTGGGAATGAGAACAAATAAGACCTAATCTGATTATCGGCTTCAAATATTTACCCTCTATTAAATAGATTTTTACTTGGTAAATACTGTTTGTAGTATAACGTAATCAGTTCATGTTCTTATTCTTGTTATTATTTCATAAAAATATACATATTGTTTACCTCAATTCACTTATAAACTTTATGATATGTTGTATAGAATGCATTAAAATAAATGGCTTTGTTACGATGCGACGCCATTAATTTGACTAATTGCCCTGTAAATCCTGTATGATCCTGAAGCTTTACATTTGATCAGTTGATGCATCGATTATATAATCCTGTAATTTAAAATATTTTAAGTTTATGTTGTGCATCGCTTTAAAAACCCACTCATTCTGTCCAAAAGCACACAAAATCTAAAAAAAATATTTCACTATTTATTATACATATTTAGGGTTGTCATCGTCTTAAATATATGTTTTAAAATTGCTAGAAATCTTATAAATTAGGGTGTAGACATCCGGCAAATGTATCGTGCAACCATTTTTTCCATGCTAAGTTCACAGCTAGACACGCCACTGTTGTTGTTATTAGCTTTTTTATGAATGAAATCAATTATTTGATATTATTAAAAAAACCTATTTCGATTTGACAAAAATCCAGCCAATATAAATACCCTTTCAAATGAATCAAATATAAAACTTAAATGATAGTCAATTAGTGTCATTGGAGCTGACGTGACATTCAACGTCCGTTTGGTTTTACCCATTGGAAATAAAACTATTTTTGGAGTAATTTTTGTAAATGTATTATTTTATTATTCATTAATTACACAAATAGAATTAGTACTTACAAGTTTAGTATTTATATTATACCTACCATATATTTAATATTTACACACACATAATGTATTTTAAATGAACGGCTAATTATTTAAATAATTTAGTACAATATATTGTTTTTAATATTTAATATTTCGAATGGGAATGTTTGCATTTTATAGTTCGATGTTTTAGATTCATATACTTCATGAATTATATTATTTGGCTCTAATGTATTACAATATCGATACTATGGGAACTAACTTAATTATTATACAAAATTTATATACAAAGTCTATTCGACTTACAACAATCACCGATATTTATAATTTAGGAATACTGCTCGATCGTGTCTTCTCTATAATTGAGGTAGACTCTCTTAATTTGTGAGTGTATATTGCACTTTAGAACATACTTCTGTGGTTTAGATTATTATTTCAGCACATAGGCTCGGCAACAGGCTGAGGGGCTGATAAGTAGGATGGAGGTCCTGGGGGTGGAGGACCTGGAGGCTGTGGCCCTGGACCAACAGCCCCCGCCCATGGTTGTAGTCCTTGAAGGGCTGCAAGAGCAGGGGCTGCCCCTCCTTGGGGTTGTCCGCCTGGATGACCGACATGATGAGAATATCCCTTACTGAGAGCTTCCGCCTGTAGTGACATCATTAATCTGCTGGCTGCTTGTCTTTCAGCTTCTCTCTCTTCAGCAGTTTGTCGTCTGAAAATATAAATTATTAATATAATTAGTACAAATATATAACGACCAATTTTAAACGCAATCTTTATAACTCAATTGTCATTGAATTCGAAATTGTTGGCGATTATTTTGAAATTAGAATACGAGGACCAATAAGATTACGCGTGGCCTAATAAAGGGCGCTGATTGGTTATGGCATTATCACGTGATTAAATAAACTCAAGCGTCCTCGTATAAAACTCAATCCCATACATTATCATAAAACGACAATCAATCGTCCCCAAAAATACATTAAATTATTATGATTTTCAAACAAACCCAAAGAAACCAGACCAGCGTTATATATAGCGCTCAGGAGATAAGACGTGTGGCTACAAATACTGTGGTCATGGGTTCAAATCCCGCTCAAATCAAAAATATATTTGATCGATTATTATGACTAGGGAATAATATTATTAAAATCCCGATCGATCGATAAATACTGAGGCTATTATTAAAATATATTTGACCTATTATTAAAATATATTTGATTGAGTCATTTCGCTTAAAATGTAATGTACAAAAATTATTAATCGGTTACTCGGGAATAATATTAATAAAATCGATCGTCTTGATCCAGGTTTACTCTGATTTCCTGTATTGTAAGGTAAATACTGATTATTAAGTCGGTGATCTGTGTAACTAGTAATAGTTAAGATCACAGACAGACAATTAACACGTTGTTGTGTATAAAAATTTGTAATAACCCTCTAACTTAATTAGTTTAACTTAATGAACCAATCTGTGCCTTTTACTGCAATTCTCAATTTTGAGAATTCTTTAAGTATGCCAATATTTATTATTGTATTATTTGGATTTATTCCGATCGGTACATATAAAATATGCTCTGTGGCGACATAAAGGCAATTCTCGATAAAGAGAAAGACATAAACGGATAAAAATATTGGATAAAGCTAATTTGAATGGGCTATCGATACATTTTGATGTGGCTTTATGTGATCGTAAAGCGACCAACTTTAACTATCCATTTAACGATTATATTAAGACATTAGACGCGCTTTTCAATCACACAAACAATTTTGATTTATTCCTAATAAATCTCTCTGCCTCCTTAATGACCGAGTGGGGTGACCATAAAACAAAAAGTTTTTATTTAATCATGCGTCTCCTTGATCAAGCCGAGCTAATTTCATACAAATCTAACCACCCCAATCATATTTAAACTCTATACTGATATCTCAGGTAGGGGATGCTCGGAATAATTTATAAATATCACAAATGGACAAAGATGGTCACCGCATTGGAATGGTTTTAGTATTAAAAACACTGAAAGACCGTAAAATTGTTTATGATGGTCCGGAGTACGCCGAAAACATTAGCGTATCGGTGCGACATTAAAGTGACGCGATTATACACCTAAAATAATAAAAAAATAAATAACAAACAAGCCGGTCCACATCAATAGATTATATTGAGACATAAATGTGTACAATGCGATAAAAATACGCTTTTATAATAATATAAATTTTATAACGCCACTTATAATGTCAACGAGCCGATTGAATTGTAGGTATAATAATTTGGGATTTTTCAATCAATCATTTTTTTTTTCAGAGTAGGTAGTAGTATAGGAAATTTTCATTGCGTTATAAAAGGACATTGGGGTTTCGAGTGCTTAATTGAAATTTCATGGATTAAAACGTTATCAATTATTAATGCTGCCAAAAAGCACCGCTTCACTTAACCCCTTTTCACCTGTCGCTAATTTAAACACACGACCGGCCAGTATTGAATCACTAGTAAAATCATCATCGTAATGGATATCAATAAAGTTAAAAATAAAATGTGTACGTTGCAATTAAATCAAATAAGCACCACGAGACCACTTTATTTAATGTGTTGCCGGTATTAATCGGTGTATAAGGTGGCCGCAAAATTACTTAACGCCTCCCACTTTACACCCCCAACCCCCCAAAGGAGGTACATTATGAGTCCCGCCCCAAAATGGAGGCTGTTAGCTAAAATTCGTACTTAAATACCCTGTCTCGACGCCATGACCCCAACATTGTTGAAAGATGGCCATTGTTCAAAATATAAATAAATGGTTTAAAAAGTATTTGATTTAATATGTTTTCTAAAAACAAGTCACCGAAACTCTTGTCGTGTCCATTTAATTTGAATCAGTTTTGAATATTATTATTATTTCATTTAAACTCTGAAAGACGTATGTAAATTAAATAAATGTGATCATCGAAACATTTTAGGGACAATTTCTTAAAAATATGAGTTACTTAACTCGAGAGTCTCATGTTAGCATTTTATAGTGTAAATACAAAAATGAACCGATAACTCTTGAGATAATAAACAGACTCCTGATTCACATGTTATTGATAAGCAAAGCTCGGCTAAGTGGGTGCAGTGAAGTGCTCCTGAAGTGAGTACTGGACACTGCGCGGGTTATATTTTTATTAAATTGTATCTATTTAAATTCCCAAATATTATAATATTGACAGGAAATTCTAATATTTTAAAATTTGCCCTTCCACACATTCAACATTATAATTACTTCAATGAATATAAAATGTGTAAATATCAAAGAATTCAAATAAAACATTACAATTGATGTGTGCGACAATGTCAGAGAATTTAAATATAATTATACAATTTACCAATTTAATAAAAATATGACCCGTGCAGTGTCCAGTACTTCAAGACACTTTACTGCACCCACTTATCCGAGGTCTAGCCATAATTACTTGTTCTAGAGGAATGTTTTACTTAAATTAATATCACACTTGTACATTATACACATGTACCTATGTATTTCTTCTTTTTCTAGATTTTAAATATATAGCCGAGCTATGAAAATAAGGCAACCTAGCGTCTATTTACTAAGAGATTTTACTATTGAAAACCGAGTTTGTTGTAAAAAGTATAATTTAATAAATGTACCTATACTATTTGTGCGTCTGGTATTATTTTGTCAGTGTAATAAATTAGATTGCAAGTAATAACACCACCCATTTCCACCCCCAAACCCCCCAAAAGGTCGGTGAATAATTGAACAGACCCAATTGGGCGAGCATTAATTTTACGTGAGGAAAATTAATGAGATAACGAGTTAAAGAGAAAGCCAGAAGATTAAGGTCGATTCAGACACAGCCGCGTCGAGAATAATTAATCATTTCTCAATTTAAAACATACATTTTTTTTGGGAATTATGATTCAAATCAACCGTGACGTTTTTACAAATCTCCAAGGGTAACCATAAAATAATTTCACCCCTCGTTTTTGGATTTTTAAGGAGAACTCTTTCTCACCCTTCATGTTAAAAATTTAAAACCTCTCCTGTTGATTATAATTTCCTCCAATTATGAAGGGGAGTCCGTTTCTATTTTCACAGACACCAAATAAAATAAGTGTGCTGTCAAAAAAGTTTCCACTTTTCAGAAAACACGTAGACATTTTGAAAAACGATCGCGCAAACAAAGTTTTGTAATCTCGTCTTTGTTATTTTTCAACCAGGGGCGATACATTCATTTTAAAATAATTATCACACCAATTAATATTTTAATAATAAGACAATGTTTCAAGAAACGTCATTAATTATTTATTTATAAAATGATAAGAATACAAGACAAGTGGATTGTATGATTCTAAATTCGGAGGACCAAGTAGATGAGTCTGAATGAGACAATTAATCTTGTCTCTGTCAAACCGTTAACGCCTTTAAGAATACCAGAAAGCTGGATGTATAAAAATCAAGATGGTGGACCTAATAGTTGAGTCTGAGTGAGACGATTGGTGTTACCTCTGTCAAACTCATATGCTCGATCAGCCATCTTAATATTTATCATACATTTATCCGGCCTTCTAATATTAGTGGTGTCAGTTCATATCACATCGAATAACATATATTATTTTACTTTAAAATAGACAAATTAAGCTAGAAAAAAATCAGGTCAGGTTCGAGTTCATGAAATTATTATCTATTTAAAAAAATATTATATTGCTAATTGATCCACAAACAATTGTTTATCTTTAGACCGTTGTTGCAATGGTTCGCTTAAAATTAATCAAGCCTTAGGTTATGGGGGATGGAGTTTATCCTTACTGTTTAACCCTTGCGGTGGTGGTGAATTGTTAATGTGGCGCTTAGCGAACGACGGCGCCAATTTAAAACCACCCCCAACAGAATTAATTACACCTCCACCCCCACATCATTACCATCACCTATTATCATATTATCATTATCACTAAACCCCGCCGGTCATCCAGGACACGCTTTATAATATTATCAATCTTCTATAAAATATACTACGGCACTTGTCTCATGCAAAATCTAAGTGCAATAAATATTGAATTACACAAAGCGGCTTTGCCTTTGCCTCGGGTAAAATTTAATTTAGCTCACCGTCCACAGCAATTAAACAGTTAATTTTGTGTGAAAAATACAACCGACTAAAGGAGTTAAAATTGCTATTGTTAATTTTCACCTGTACTAATCAAATCAAAGGGTTCTATGATCATTAATTTTATTATGCATATAATAAAATTAAATTGCACCATGTTTCTATTCTACCATGCATTTTTTTCATGTAAATTATTTTATTATTTTCTTATTAAATTACTGTCTTGAAGGGATTCCATAAAAAAGCAAGTATGTAAATGAACGTTTATCGATAAAGGTTAAAAAAGTGTTTGTCTGTAAAAAATATGACGATATCGATAACATACTTAAAATTTTTGTTAATATCAATGAAAATATAATAAAAGCAAAAAATATTATAAAAATTAATCTTTATACTTTTATCCCTTTTTGATAGTAATAATATATATATATATATATATATATATATTACTATAATTGTCTACGTAATGCAGTTTGATAATCTGTGTATAATATCCAAGAACACGTGTAGAGATGGTTTGTGTAACTTGTGATTCAATCTAACTGTTGGCAAATAGTCGTAAATAAATCTTGTAAAAGGTTTCCCCATGTTGTTGGAACACTCATCTTGTAGGCTGTATTACTCGATTAAAGAGAGGGAATAAGAAAACTACAACTTCGTAGACTTCGCTTTAAGGTATTGTCTTCCTTATGTCTTGACAGGGACATCTTACCCGGCATTAACTCCAACTACCCCCGAGCTTCTCAAACTATGTAACCGTACATCATTAATATTTTTTATTAAATCCAAATGATTCGATGGTGAATTTCAAATGCACTATAAGCTCAATTATTTATATGTATTTTTTTTTATTTGTGTTGGAAATATTTGGGGGATGGTTGGTGAGGTGTGTTAACACAATTTGACCATGCGTGCTACCCCGCCTCACCCTGTGGTTCCCAAATCGAGTTTGCCAAAGTGCCTCCACCCCCTCCTCATCCCCTTTATTCTAAGACCTGGCTTCCTCTTAACAACCCCCTAACAAACACAATCACGTACTTTGCCACCATAATACTCTTTATGTGGCGCTACCACCCCACATCGATGTATATACATATATACCGGGTACTTTTGCATTTGCATATGTTTTTTATTACGTTATCTACTGTCAAAACGTACTTAGTCGTATTATCAATATTTCGGGAGAAGTCAAATTTACATTTTTAGTTTCTGTTAGTTAGTTAGTTCTGGTAGTTAAAATATAGTTTTTTTATCATTTATATTTGGAAAGATAAAAGAAATCATTGACTTATACCACATTAAAAATTATTCAAATATATACCATAAATTTATAGATCTGTTAAGACTTTTTTTTCAATAATTCGCCATTATCTCAAAACTATGAAATATTACCTAATGCATTTTGGCAGTATACTCTCGATATATAAGTATTATATAATTAAAGTAGTAGCACTTTATTAATTCATAAAATATATTTTCAGGGTGTAGTGTATTTTGACGTTGAATATGTTGAATATGAATAAATTTACTATTGGGAATCAAGTTTTTTAATTGAAGGCGTTTAAATATTAATTATTAGTTACTTAAGGTTGAAATAATAGTTTGAAATCAACGCGAGTATTTTATATTGAAAATTAACGAACCTAATATCGCATCAAAAATCGCAATAAAAAAAATTACACTCCGATAATTTACTTGGTATTTCCATATTTTAATAATAAAAATTGTTTTATAGATAATGTGAAAATAGTTGAAGGCGCACGGGGATGAATTATTACACTATTTTTTAATCAAAAAATAATATAATGTACCCATACTTACGGGTGTAGCTTATTTAATGGGGAATATTTTGTAATTGTATATTGTCGAAAGTATATTAGTTTCAAGAAAAGTTGTTTAAAAAAATTGGGCACACTATGCATCATACAATGGGAATATTTATAAAAAATACGACAGCATATTACGAGATATATATAATAATAATATTAAATCGTTACGAAAAATTAAGATTGAGATTACCTACAATTAGGTTAAATATAGTTGGTTCTGCAAAAACGCACCTACATATAAAGGTAAGTATTTTTAAAAGTGAATAATAGATGGAGGATTTATATATAAAGGAAAGTGTATATTTATATTGTGGATTGGTTGTATTTCAGTTGGTTGGTTTGTTAGTCCCATGGGAAGTTCCACTCCTCAGGCTCTGACGTACGACTTCAACACTCACCTGTCTGCTTGCCCCTTTCAATAGTTTACACATATAAATATTAAAAAAAAAACATATTCATCGTCTATTATTGTGTATATTTTGGATGTTTATTTTAAACAGGTTCACCAAAATAATATTAGCTATTTTAATATCCGCTCGGTGGGCAAAAAAGTTAGTGTTAAAGTGGAAGAGGAGTGGCTTGTCTATTATAGATGTCAAGGAGTAGTTCTCCTCAGACTGTTGGCCTTATTAATGATTCAGAGTCTCGTAAAAGGATTGATGGCGAGGAAGGGTTCGGTTCGAGTCTTGTTTGACACTTTGCCACCTCCGGATAACATCCACTGTAGCCTTATTTACGGAGACATCCAACAACCCTAATCTCCTTACCAATCTACCCTATTAAGCTACACTTGCACCAGATAAATTTAACAATAATCAATGACAGACACTGTCAAAACGGTCAACTTGTATCTTTATTTAATCGATTCAAAAACAGTGGAAGATTTTCATTGAATTATTCCCGAACTTCCATTCAGAATAGCTGATCCAATGAGTTTATTATAGAGATGCCAATAAGACTACAATAAATGTGACACATCATCCTATAGAAACAGGCACTAGCAGCACTTTCGTGTGTGTGTATGTGTTTCTACCGCCTCGCCATCTCGCTAATTCAAATTCTATTGCGTGTACACAACATTTACATGTATGAGTGATGCATAGATAAAAGTCCATTGAGCTGATCGATTGATTTTATTCATTGTAAAACTTCTACTCTATATATTTTTTAATTTAATGAGCCATTAAAAAAACATCCATAACAAACATATGCTATATTTTATATTCCAATATAACCGATACCACCGATATATTAACAAGCCATAAAACAGGATCTTTAAATATCAAGATGCTAGATCAAGCAGATGAGTTTGACAGAGGCAACACTTATTACTCCTTCAGACTCGTCTACTTGGTCCGCCATCTTGATATCGGACCATCCAGTCGCATGGCCTGCTAATATACGGGTATGCAATTTTAAAACAACTAATACGTATTATCACTCTGTCTTTCTTGTGTTTGTAGAGTATATATATATATATATATATATATATATATATATATATATATATATATATATATATATATATATATATATATATATATATATATATACTCTTTGCTATATATATATATATATATATATATATATAAAGAACCTGTATATGTATATGTTGTGTTCTTTTGATTGTGATTTAATTATTAATTAATAATCCTCCCCTAAATAATATTTAATAATGATAAAAATGAGGTTTGTTTGAAATTAGACGGTGGTAGTACCTAATCAAAGTGGTAGGTTAATTACATATTCAAAGTTCGTATACAACAATTTCAGCATCTGCCACTTTAAATCGAGTTAGCTGTGTGCTGATGGAATAGTTTACTAATCATGACGGAACGGGATTCGAGTCCCAGATTACACGTTAATTGAATTGTACCAAACGGAAGTGTTCATATAGAATTAGACGCTCTCAACGCCACACAACTTCCACAAACACTAAATTATTTCAACCAATCATGTAATACACCAGTAATGTGCTCACAAATAATTTATCAATATAACTTTAATATTAGAATATGTATATTTATTAAAATTAATTGAGATTTATCTCACATAAATCCGGTGTATCAATTATTCACATGCAATCGCATGTATATGCAGGATTATTCTAATATTTTGCTTGAAGAATTATTTATAATTTATTAATTCAATTATATGGCGAAATGCGAGATATTTAGATTTTTCCAGTTAAATCTTTTAATTTACCGTTAAGAGATTGTTTTTACTGCGGCATATTTATTATATTGTTATACAGTTTTGCAACTATTTTTATTGCTTTTTTTATTAGGTGTCGGCAAATTTAGAAATTAAAAATCCACTATTTTTGATTATTCATTTCTTATAAAAAAATATGGAGCTTTAGTACAAATTATTGAAAATTTAGTCTATTTTGTAATAGCTCAGGGGATAAGAAGCGTGGCTACAAATACTGTGATCATGAGTTCAAATCCCACTCAGATTTTTTAAATTGATTTCATCGGTTATTACGACTGGGAGATCAGAAATATTATTAATTAAATCCCGATCGATCGTCTTGATGCAGGTTTACTCTGATTTCCTGTATTCTAAGGTAAATACTGATTATTAAGTCGGTGACCTGTGTAACTAGTAATAGTTAAGATCACGTTGTTGTGTATAAAAAACCCTCTCTATAATATTGAAAACTGTTCGGGGCGTAAATAAATAAATAAATTAATTAATAAAATTAATTAAATTAAAGATCAACCTTATAATTTTTGATATACGTATATATATACGGAAGATGACAACATGCGTCAAAAACACTAACGCGATTTATATATATATATACGCCATATATATATATATATATATATATATATATATATATATATATATATATATATATATATATATATAAGTGTTACTATACATAGTGGTATATTGTATTTTATTCATTCATATTGTGAACCTTTTTCCCCGTGTCGTTATAATATGATCGAACTTTTCACTTAAACCACATCCCTCGTCGTGGTCGATCCTCGTCAAGTTTACAGTTTGCTGCCACGTTCAAAAACAAGCCGGTACAGATATATTATTCAGGCATTAGATCACTTTTTCAAATAGAAATGTTTAAAGTGCAAGCAGACAGAGTGAACGCGTTCCTCGTCCATTTTGAATAGGAATACATGGCGAGTCAGTTTGACCCCATCAAATATTCAATATATGCGGACAGGGGTAGACCGATGTTTCAACCCCCTCATCTAAAAACTACACATTTATAAATCTTAACGTTTCCAAACGACAAACTGAAAATAATACACCACAACTATCATCAACACTCACTACTATTTCATTTTATGTATTATGTACTGCTTTTATTTATAAACAAATCAATTGTCTTTTTAGACGGACATTGGGTTCCAGAGATTAATTTGTAGAATATAAGATAGTTTATTTATTCTACCGTAGAATTTCTTATACCTGAATAAATAACAAATTTATCATTCAGTGTCAATACTACAAATATTCATATAAACTTCCATATTTATATATTTTATCTTGACACAAGATATTGTATGTATTTTCAGAAGAATTACATTACTTAAAATCAACCGTACCTAAATTACTCTAATTGCTAAAGTGAGGGTAGTTTTCAAAATAAAATTTCAAAAATATACAATTTATATGCAATATTCTGTTAATTAGTTTTAGTGCATTATATTTTGTTATTCATACTTGTAAACATTTTTTATCCCATTTTTTCAATAATTTAATACTATTATTCATGTCAAATTAAAATAAAACATTCTCATGTTAGTTATGGGTAAAAAGATTTATATACTCTGTACACATTAGACTATTTCCAAAGATTTATTATTCTATCAATCATTGTAAAAACTTATGCATAATAAAGAAATTGTAAAATGTATATCCAATATTCAACTAAGAGTATAAATCAGTAGAATTGCAATAAAAATTCATACTAGGATTATTAATTTATACTATTTTTAAACTTGTAATATAGAGCAACAACTTCTTTTTAGGATAATTGTACAATTCTACTAAAAAATATTAATATAAAAAGTGTATCTATCGCGTTTTTATATGAGATTTTCTACTATACACAATAAAGATGTCATGCACATGTCAAAATAGGGAGATTGTATAATCTAAATAATATGTCATCTGAAGGCCCTTTTAACAGACTTTTGATAATTAGTCGAAATGCAACGGTAGCCGAATCCATTTATCATCAGTCCATAAGAATGTGTGTCAGGATAAGAAGAGCCTTTAAGAATCACTATTAATAATATACACACGCCATAAGATATTTATTAATGATGTCAAGTCAAGATAAACTGATGTATGAAAAAATACATGTATCAGGAGGCGCCGCGCCGGTTGACACATTTTTTTTTGTTTAAAAAAATATTACTTTTTATGTATAAAAATTCAAAATAATTATTCCAAAATAAGTAAAGGGAGGTATCTATTAATTACCCTTGTTTATTATTTAATATTTATAATGCATTTTTCATGGCAAATTCAACAGATGTGTAACCTACAAATTATGAAAATATTATATACATTACGACCTATTGAATTATTTTTAATTTAACTATAACCACTTATAGTTTCTTTTATATACATATGTATATAAAAGAAGCTATAAGGAGTGTGATTCATTTGTTTATTCCCGATTTACTATTTAATCGGATAAATTGTGTGATTTAGTGGCCGTTGACTCGATTGTCGTAATGTCGAGGCGTTTGTCCAAAATGGATAAAATAACAATAAATAAAATGGAAGACGCGTGTGATTTTCGATATTAATCGACGAGGATATTTCGACTGGCTTTTATTAATGACACAGATAGTGTATTGAAAGATGACACGACTTCTTAATGGAATTTTGACAATTCACTTCGGGAATGATACTTTCGATTATGCAAAACTTTTTTTTGTATGAGCTTATTTCGCAATATATATATTTTTTATTATTATAAAGAGAACACAGTCGTCTGGAATACCAGAGAACCTACATCTCTGATGGAGCTTTCTTTGAGAGGGTTTTTATACACAACAACGTATTAATTGTCTGTCGGTGATATTAACTATTACTAGTTACACAGGTCACCGAATTAATAATCAGTATTTACCTTATAATACAGGAAAATTAGAGTAAACCTGGATCAAGACGATCGATCGTGATTTTATTAATATTATTCCCGATCTCACAGTCGTAATAACCGATCAAATCAATTTAAACATTCTTGACTTGAGTGGGATTCGAACCCATGATCACAGTATTTGTAGCCACGCGTCTTATCCCCTGAGCTATTACGCTGGTTTAATTTAAAAAAATTTTAATGCAATATGTACTATTCGGTATTCCTTATGGTTTATATGACTTTTTGCAAGTTTTTTTTGTTTGAAAGGAACAACACATTTCAAATAATTCTAATACCTATTCTCACTATGACGATTTCACATCTGGAATACCGACAAATTTCTTTTATTTTATTTTGTTGTTTCACTGTATAAATGTCACAATGTACAAAAAAGGCATTGACACGAATTACGTGCAGAGAACGTCCGTCATTCGGAGGTTTTTGCAAATTGGGCAATTTGTGCATCAGATTTCGGAATGAGGAGACTTTGTCTTGTTTTATGCTGTTTTAAACCTTTTTATTTCGAGGTTTTTCTCGCTGCACTTGTGAAACTTTTTAAATTGTAAAACATATTTAAATTTTAACAGGGCGAACAATTTTGATAATGGATATTTTTGTGGTTAAGTGTATTAAGAATGAATGAATCATTTATATTCTAAAACGAATTTTTACAGTAACAACCAACGATGAAAAAGTATCTATACATTTTAACAAAATAATGACAAACTCTCAAGCAAATTAAATAATTAAAATTTCTATTATATAATAACTCCCATTAATAATAAATCAATTAGATAAAAAAAATCCTATACAATAAAAATATACACCTCTGTATAATCACGTGAAGAAAATTTGACAAAAATATATAATTCATTAAAACTACCCATAATTAAAATATATATAACAATGTGAAGTTTATTATTCTGATTATAGAAAAATGAAGTCATTTGCGTAAATTATATAAAAAAGTGTATAGTGTGGGGTAAATTTTCAGCCAGAAGTGCTAATATATTATATCAGATTTTCCTCTAGGCTATATTCAAACCTGGTCCAAGTGGGTGTAATGAAGTGCTTTGAAGTATTTGAGGTTTGCAACGATTTTCTTTATAATATTGCTTTATTACTTGATTATGCACAGAAAAATTATATAATATATGATACATCTACAGTTATCATAATATATATAATTGTCTAAGATGTGTGTATGTTATATGTCTTAGCTGTACAACTTATTATCTTCGTACTAAAAACAATATCGATTGAAAATATTAAATAAATTCAAAATATTTTTAAATGTATTTAATTTGATAATGCATAATAATTCCACTATTTTATACTTCATTTTTAATGAAATCAAAACTCAAATTTAACCGTCCTATTAAAAAACCAAGCAGAACATAAAAAAACATTAACAGATTGAAAATTTCAAATTCATAGAAATATTTATTTTTTACATTTTACCATATAATAAAAATGTCAGCCGTACAATACTCTACAATTATGAGCAATTTATAACCTGTTTTTTTTCACCCTTTTGGCCAAGCTTTGGTAATAAATAAAATGTATAAATAAAATGATAGATAGGAAGGTATACATTAACGTCTGCGGAGACACGCTAACAATTTAATATGTTTAAAAACAAAGGACAAAGGAGGAGGACCCGGTGACCTATTAACATATTGCCACCAGACCGTTGAGTGTGTATATATAAATATATACAGGTATTTTTTATTATTGAAATATGCGGTGAGTGGAGCGAGATAAGGGAAGAAGGTGGTGGAGATTCATTAGAGGCTGTATTATCAGAAGAGTACAAGCGTTGTCCATTAGAGTAAGGACGATAAGAAAGAGGCCGACGGGCCGCACACTGCGAATCTTTGTCTTCATTTAATACAATGCACAATAAATACCACTAAACTGTACTTTTATAATATTTAAACTATAAGCTTTAGTTTTAAATTTAATAATATGTACACTCGCACCGGGAATCATGTTAACCCTTTCATGCCCAGTGGGAATACGTATTCCCACTAATGTTTTGCCCCAATAAGACCACTGGAAATAACTTTTTTCTGATATTTTTTACTACTGCTATCTAGTATCCAGTATTGGCTAATCGTTAAAACAGGAATCTGTTTAACTAGTCACATTTTGACTTTACAGTGAATTATCAAACGTGAGTTATTGTATTTTTTTGTTTGACAAAATTTTTCATTGTTTGTCTCGATAAGGATTTTAACGGTTGATACATTGTTTTACACATTGATATATAAATACATGCTGAAAGTGTTTAATTTTGAAAGTTAATCATATTTCATAAATCAATGTATAAACTATGTTTATTTTTTTTAATTATTTTTTTATTATTATTAAGAGAAAACAGTCTTCAGAAATACCAGAGAACCTACATCTCTGATGGAGCTTTTTTGAGAGGGTTTTTTTAGACACAACAACGTTTTGATTTTCTGTAGGTGATCTTAATTATTACTAGTTACACAGGTCACCGACTTAATAATCAGTATTTACCTTACAATACAAGAAATCAGAGTAAACCTGGATCAAGACGATCGATCGGGATTTTATTAATATTATTCCCAATCCCCCAGTCGTAATAACCGATCAAATCAATTAGAAAAATTCTTGACTTGAGCGGGATTTGAACCCATGACCACAGTAGTCATGCGTCTTATGCCCTGAGCTATTACGCTAGTTTGTTGGTGGTATTGTTTGTTTCAATAAGGATTTTAACGGTTGATCTCAATTCCAGATACATTGCTTTACACATTGGTAAATAAATACATGCTGATAGTGTTTAATTTTGAAAGTTAGTCATATTTCATAAATCAATGTATAAACTACGTTTATTTATTTGAAGATGTCTAAAATTTGTAATATTACTAACCCCAGACTAATAGATGTCTACAAATTACTAACTAGATAATTATGATTTAATTACCACATATAGAAGATGTAGACTTTGCAGTAAATAAAGGTCAAGAAAAACGAACCAAGTACAGTGGTACCTCGACATACGAATGCCCTGACATACGACTAACAATATTCGAGAATTTCTACTTCGACATACGACGAAAATTTGAGATACGAATTTTTATGCGCGATAATTTTATAGATGATCGCTAATTTTTATCGAAGATCACTACTACAATTTTGCGCCAGAATTGTGAATAAGAAAAATCAATATATTATGTGCGTTATTACTAGTTTATTTATTTTAACCTCAAATTATCCACCTCCCATCCCTTGACGATTTTACAAAATGTACATAAACATTTTTTTTATTAAAAAAAAACGTGCTACGTTAAGAAAACCATTTTTTTGCTGGGACTTTTTGAGGGGCTGGAACGGATTAATGGCAGTTTGTATGGGAAAAAGTTGCTTTGTATTACGATTGTTTTGACATACGACAATCATCCCGGATCGAATTAAATTCGTATCTCGAGGTACCATTGTACCTATATGTGTAAGGGCTGTAATGTGCCATTATGCATTTCACCATATTTTGATGTGTTTCATAAGATTTTTTTAAATTTTAGACGAAAGGGTTTATATAATAAAATAGTGGACATACCTCCACTTGGTTCTTCTGTTCTGGAACCATGTCTTGACTTGCGCATCTGTCATCTTGAGTGCTTTGGCCAGGGCAGCTCTTTCAGCTGAAGCCAGATACTTCTGCTTGTGGAACCTCTTCTCCAGCTCAGCTATCTGCATTCTGGTAAAAGAAGTTCGGGGTTTCTTGCGCTTCGGGGGCGTTCTGTTTTGGTATGGGTGACCTATCCGACGAGTCATGGGAAATGTTGCTGGAACACACAAAAACAAAACAATATTTAAATTAAGAATATAATTCATTGCACAAATATTTTACAAATTAAAAAAAACTAGGTAGGTTACCAAGGGTTGTGTGTGATTGGTCACACATTATTAAATACCAGAGTGGCTACAAATACTGTGATCATTGTTTCAAATCCTACTTAAGTAAAAAAAAAATGATTTGATCTGTTATTATAAATGAGAGAACGGGAATAATATTAATAAAATCATGATCGTCTTTTTCGATGATGTCATGATTTGAATTAATAAATATCCCCACTAAATAATTCATAGTCTCTTTAATATTAAAGATTGATTTTTGTTCATAAATAATTAATTACCTGCGTAATAGTTTAGAAAACACGTGGCTACAAATACTGTGGTTATGGGTTCAAATCCCGCTTATAAAAAAAAATTTAACCGTTTGTTATAAATGGGAGATCGGGAATAAAAATGATATAGTCCAGATGGACGGTTTGATCCAGGTTTACTTTGATTTCCTGTATTGTAAGGTAAATACTGATTATTAAATCGGTGACCTGTGTAACTAGTAATAGCTAAGATCACCGACAGTTAAAGAATTAACACGTTGTTGTGTAAAAATATGTAAGTATATAATGTATAAATATAAATTAAAAATAAATAATAAAAATACATTTTAATTAAATACTTTAGTTCACCTCTGCACGTGTCTTAGGTTTGCTCTACAAACATAACAAAAAAAGAGTAATAGTTTCATTTAAATTTATACAAAATATAATTATTATGATTGTATTTATAAATCAGCATAAAATTTTTATAGGTACGGTTGAAATAGTTTGACTACACGAATGCAAAAAGAGCTGTAAAAATATTTTTTCAACAAATAACAATTTAAAACTATCATAAACTCAATAATTGGCATTATATGTAACAGTGGCCAAAAAGCCTGGTTGTTTTCTATGAGGCATGTTAATGTTTAATGTTTATTTTCTTTAGTGGCATGTTTTTTTGGGTAAGCAACTCAATAATAATATTCAGGCATTTAAAATATTTTAAAAATATATATGAAAGTCTATGTATATCATATTATTCAGTATGTAAAATGATTGTTAAAATGTAACGCAATATTTCCATAACCTATTACAAAGTTTACTACTAAAAAAACCTATTATATAATACATATATATAAAGTAACTTAATCATAGCAATTGTATTACAATTGCGGTTAGACAGTTAATCCATTTGTAGTTAAATACAGCGTGTCGGTATTTTTTTACTGCCCTAAATGACACGTTTATCATATTCGACTATATCATTATTACCAACAATTGTAAAAGGGAAATAATTACAAAGCCATAATACGAAACTCGGCGAGGATAGTCTTTTTAAAAGTATATCATTGTATACAAAATAAATTAATACGAATAATGTATCGAGTCCACCGGTGGGTGTATTTTATTTAAAATTATATATTATACACAAAATATTATTGCTGATGATTGTACGTGTATTGTATCTAATCGGTGAACAATTCCAGTGAGCCAACAATATTTGCCTACAAAATATCCACCATACAATAAATATATTACACATTTAAAAAAATACGATACAATTGCAACTGTCAATAAATAAATATTGGTAATAATTAATCTTATTAACAAGTGATCTTTTTTATATATGTTTTTAATCATATTTGTTATGAATATGTATGTATATAAATAAACGAGTAATCACTTTGTATGTGGCGATCTTCAAATTGATGTATTTATAATAATTACATTCTTGAAGTAATATAAAAAGCAATTTGTGTTGATTGCCTCCGTGTATAATTTAACATTTATATAAAAGTTGATCAGGAATCAGTGATCGTCGAGTCACAGCTTAATTTGTTCTGTGAGTCCTTATACATAAATACCAGGGGTGCTCAACCCATACAATTATAATGTTTATTTTTATTTAAATGTGAAGCCATTGTCCACCGTGTATTATATGAAGATTGTGCAAAATGATAAATTGGTATATTTTACACGGTGAATTTTTTTTTTAAATAGACGAAGTTTTTTTTAATAGTCTATGTGACGAGAGTAAAAAAATATATGCAGTAAGATATATCATTATGAAAAAGTGTCTGGAACAAAACAAAGCACGTATATCGAATTTCCCATGTATAAATAATCCAGAAAAATATATAAATACTAAAGCTAATTATAAATTTAATTATAAATCCATCCCGTTCTTTATTCAATGTAATTGAATATAAACGCACGTCAGAACTTTTTTCGAGGGAGACAAAATAAAAAAAACGGTATGAAATAAAAACATTGTAGAAATAAGAAAAGTTAAGTATAGTATTATAAATATAGATATATAAAAACATATAAATTATACAAAGTGTAGGAGATAATCATTTATATGTTTCCATATAATGTCGCTCCTAAACATGCCCTGTAGGTGGCAGAATTGGTAGAAAGGAGTTCAAACAGGTGCGCAAAACGTTGCCAAGTCGTTAAAACGTATTTAAAGGAGAATGGAAGAGATAATCATATGTATTTTATTTATTTTTAAAGTTGAAAACCCCCGATCAACTTTAATATCGGACGACAAAGTGACTGTTTTGTGCCAGCGTTCAATTTTACGATAGAGATTTGTACGACGATATCGAATTGTTTCACATACAAATTCGTTAGACTTAACCACAAAGCGACATGCAATCAATTCTGCATAAATAACCACGACCCTAGTCAAATTGAACAAACGTGATTATGTTTTTTAAATGTAGGCATGATAATCGTGAAATTTGCATAAAACGTCTGATGATATTTTCATTCAAATTTGAATTATTATTTTATTGGTTCTAAATTTATTACTGAATTATTCTTCGACTGTAAAATTAACAACCGCTTTGAAAAATTATTTATGTACGTGCAAAAACTAAAATGGCCACGGTATGCATTCATTTCGGTTGCAACACCTTCAATGAAAAAAAATTGACACTCATCTTCAACTAAGGATCTGCTAAGACTCTTTATATTGTTTTATATATTTTTTCTCAATAATCTATTGATAGTCTTATTGTTGTGAAGAGCTTTAGAGAAGAAGTAAAAACAATCGGATGTACGGAATTAACAGCGGCTTTAAAATGGTGATCGTTGAAGCGTATAAAATGGCGGCGTTGTATTACACGACGGGGTCTATATAAATACATTGTAAGTTGCATCATATGCCTGTAATACATTATATACTATGAGAGGGAGATATATATATATATATAAGTAAATAAGAGTCAGGGCATGTAATAAAAGAAATGAATAAAGCCCAAACAGCCTGAACGTGACCGGCAATCGTGTGCGCACATAACACAGACATGGCGTGCTAAACTAAATATTATACACTCAAATATTAATTATATCATTACTATTTTTAGAAAAATAATTTGTTATTATCTCGCGCTGATAGGCATGATTGTAAAAACTGTAATTAAAATTGAAAGATAATAAAATACACATTGATAAAAATACTAATAAAAAAATAAAATATACCTAATATTAAACAAGTGTATGAACCTTAGTTTACATTCTGCAATGAAGAGTAATTTCCAACGCCCTTTACCATTGTGAAACTTTTTGTATGGCAGCCCATGGGCGTAAATCAGCGTGGAGCAAAATGTCGAACTGCCGCCATTGGGCGTAATCAACAGTCAACGGGTTAACAATGTTATTTAGTAGTATAATTATCTCTCCATACTGAATAATAATATATATGTATATTTTATTCCATAATATGGTATTATATAAATTTTTTTAAACAAATTAATGCTTAGCCTTTCGACTTCTTAAAGACTTCAATAAATCATTTTATATTGGAATCAAACGCCCAGAGAGGCTTTTGAGACACTTTTTATAAATTTGGTTTTTTAGATACATCAACGTGTTGATTTTTTGTCAGTGATCTTAACTTTTACTAGTTACACAGGTCATGGACTTAATAATCACCTCAATATTGACCTTGGAATACAGGAAATCAGAGTAAACCTGGATCGAGACGATCGATTGGGATTTTGTTAATATTATTGAGCGGGATTTGAACCCATGACCACAGTATTTGTAGCCACGCCTATTATCCCTTAAGCTATTATCACGCTGGTTATTTGAATATGAAAGGACATTCATTTTAAAATTTCACTCGTTTTTTGATCTATTAAATAAAAATAATATGAATTTGAGATAAGTCTTTACATAATAAATCTCCCAGTCGCAATAACCGATCAAATCAATTAATTACGCCGGTATTGGCTATTTATATGAAATATAATATAATAACTTATGCATACAACAATATTTCTAATAAAAAAAATTAGACAACAACATAAAAGCTAAGCCACAAAATAAAAAAAAAATGGTTAAATATAATTCAATGCTTTGAATCTAAAAATGTGTTGATTCACAACTTGCTGTATAAATATTATGCCAAATCGTAAAGAACAGTGTGTGTAGAGTTTTTTTAATCGATAAATAGTTTAACAGCCCTGGTATTTAGTATGATAGTAGATGATTATATTGCGGCCTGTGATTGGTTGAGTTGTCTACTAACGATGCCTTCATGTGACCGTAAGCTGCCCACGCCCGTTATGATATTACTAAACCATCTATAAGACTATCATTATCATCTCTAAACATGCTAAAACACTGTTTCTATTTACCACAGATATCTACAATCTTGTATTACCCGCCAATCTTGATCTACGACCTGTGTATAGATTGAAACTATAGGTACGGGTGGCCAAAATATCACAAGCCTATATAAAGGAAATTAATAACTATACTATTAATAGGTACAAAATAATGGTGATATTATAAAAAAAAAATTCTATATAAGCATAGTAATCGCATTGCATATAAATAATACGTGTTAATTCCTTGAAGCCCGTGTATTGTTGCACGCCTATTCGATAAACGCATAAGTGTGCCTCCCTCACTCAACACATTTCTAGTGACCTCTGAGAGTGGTTGTGACAATACTTTGGCGATTAAAACGCATTAACATCTTAAATAAGGACTCATGGCTAAAAACTGATCTATTTGAGTGTATGTTTGAGTCCATATGACATGTAGTAAACAATGCATTTATCCATTTTACTGTGAAATATAACTGAAGATATGAAGAGAGATGTTTGCCAGGTAACTCATGTTTTTGGCCACTTGATCCATCTTTTATAAATTGACAGAGCTACGAAAATAATATAAAATACTGTCATGCTATTGATTAGTAATACAATACTATAATATTCAATCTATTATATTATAATCATATAATCTAAAAATGGCTGACCCACAAAGCTCTACTCAATATATGAATAAAGAATAAGTAATAGTAAATAATAATTAATTTAAAAAAATGTCTTTAGGTCAAATTCCATTTGCTCATAAGGTCAGTAACTTAGAGTGAGTATAAACAATGTCAAGTCAAATAATCGGTCATGGGTTCAAATCCTCCCTTAGAGTTATTATGTACAATGAAATTAACACTTATATAAACAGCATCTAACCTAACCTAAATTAAATTAATTTTGTACTACGTATTTTATTTGTGGACTATAGACACATTAGGTATACATTTAAATAAACGGATTTTAAAGTAAAAAGACGTGTAATTATTTAATTATTAAAATATTGAGTTAATTATAATATACATGTTCAATGGTTACATTATGAGAATATTGCGTTTGATATAATGGCTTCAAATAAAATTTAAGTGCGGGCAATAAGGTCCGAAATTACAATGGCTACTGGCTTGGGGATGATTACTGTGCTGATGATAGTGGTATTATAAGGAAGGTTGATTGCTAACGCCCCCCGATGAGGCTTTAACCCTTCGCCCCCATTAAGGCTGCAACCCCAAAACGGTTTAGACACCCACGAATCAGGGGAAAAGCATGACTAATGATTGCCACTCACGAATATACGACTCTGCAAAATAATAATATAATCATGTTTCGTAATCGATTACGAGACGTAAAATTTAATACCGTTGATGGAATTGCCATATTATTCAGATACTACAACTTTAGCGTTTCCCACAGTCGTAGCAATTTAGAAATCGTCAATCGAGTATATTTGATTTATTAATAAAATTATGGTCATTTAAAGAATAAAAGGGTAGTAAAAATACCAGTAGTTTTTTTTATATATTGTAATATAAAAACTGACACAAAATAAATTTGACTTTGAAAATATGATTGCAGATTGTCAATAAAAATATAGTCATCTTATTAAAATATACAATCATCGACATAAAGTATTTTTTATAATTGCTTCTTATGTACGAACTTAAACTAAACAAAGCCTGTAACAAATACCCCCCACATTTTTATCTTTTGTTTTATTTTACCTAAAATTGACATTGAAAATATGATTGTAGATTATCAAAAGAAACACAGTCATCTTATTTAAATATAAAATCATCGACATAAAGTATTTTTTATAATGTATGCTTCTTATGTACGAACTTAAACTAAACAAAGCCTGTAACAAATACCCCCATGTTTTTATCTTTTGTTTCGAAAAGTTTTTTTTTAATACATATTATGTGGATTTGCAAACACTTTTACAGGAATCATGGCATAAGTTGGTGGAAAATATATGTTTTTGATATCAAATAAAATATTAAATAAACCAATATCAAGAATTTAAATATCTATAAGGAAACTGCAGCCTTTGTTCTTCCTATTTTTTTTTCATATAAAATTTTAAGACTAATGTTAAATAAATATTTGTTGTGAAAATATGTTTTTCACGACACAGATTGCAAAGAAATCCGCCATATTGTGTTAGGTTGGTATTGCCGGTTGAAAATAATACTACTTTTGTACACGTTTCACAGATACACACGAACAATAAACGTATTTATATACGAAGTTATGTACTTATATAAATATAAAAGAATCCTCTTTGTGGGTGGATGGAAGAGGGTAGAAGATCTGCAGCGAAATCTCATTGTCTTACCCCATTATCTGGACAGGTATAAATTCGAACCGTATTCTCTGTACAACTTCCCAACATTTTCCTATAAAATATGTATTTAATTTAACAATTCTGTGACTAGTGTTTTTGTCTAAAATTTAGCATATCTTCGATCTCAGTTCTTCAATTATTCAAAACAATGGATCGGATTAGAATTCTAATCAATCTGTCACTTCATATATTCCGTCTCTAGTTACCTGTTCAATAATATGTATGTTAGTATGTGTAATATGAAAATGTATTTATAAATATAAATTTTAGAGAAATACAGTGTGAGTTTGAGAATCTCAAAGACTTTCTTGGGTTGAAACCGCCCCCCTGTAATTTAACACCGTTTCAATTTGCACAGACTCGTACATACATACAACCAGATATACATATATTTTAATTATAAAAAACACGAAAGTGGCAAAAATGGATATTTTAATTTAATAGTAAAATATGGTGGGTTTCTATTTCAATATTCCCCCAATGGCAGTACTATGTTGGTAATCAGGTTACATCAAAATGATTCATGACCAACGCCATGAAGCACTTGTGTTCCTGCTGAAACCAGACAGGGGCGAAATAACACGAAAAAATAGTAATATTAAAAAAATAATACCCTCAATATTTCAAACAAAAATAACCTTATCTCAATTGAATAACACGTGTTCTTATTTTACATTATTTAACTAACAGTACGCTGAATGTCCCATATGTTTTACAATTGCATCTCCTTTGATTAAAAGTATGGCAATCGAAATTATTTGCATATGGAAAAGAGCAAATTCCATATATTTTAGTCTTTAAGGATTAAGGATCAGATTAATAAAATCCCATATCTAGGTCCTAATATATAATATAGTAGGAGGTCCCATATATTATTAATTAATACTAGCAGATCCATTTAACATACCTAATCAATATAAAATGTTATTTATCTATTTAATTATTATACAGGTAACCATTGAAGAAACATGGCATAATTTCTACATAGATTAAATTACAATATTAGGTACACCAACATATTTATTGGATAAAAATCAAGTGTTCTTATCAAATAAAAGTACATCTTTACATCATAAGCCTTCATTTTGAAACTGAAATTCAATTAATATTATGTAAGTGTTGCTAAATTTATAATAATTCCTATGAAGATTTATACATAACTGCTTTATCTAAAATTTTAAGTAATTTAAAAAACCATATATACCGTATGATATGTTAACATGGAATTTTTTTTTATAATTAAAGGGAGCAAGTTTTAAAATTGATAAAGTGGCGGACAAACCTAATGTGTGAATCTAACGTAAATATGGGTTGTATATTCGATGAAAAACCTGTAAATTATGTCTTTAATTGCGCTATATATTATGACGTAATTTTATTTATAAAATAAGTAAAATTTCTCAACCTTATAATAACCATTTGATTGATGTTTCTGACATTTAAAATATTAAATAATTTTAATATAAATCCGGCCCAAGATGTGTGGTATACTAGAGACAACGAGGTTCTTAGGGGTAGTGTGTTCACATAAACAAATATGCCTCCACAAAACCACCCCCAAAAACCACCCCGCGTTTCTCCGCAACAAGATGGGGAATTTTCAACAAAGTTGCGCACGTTCATAAATATTACACTTCAAATCATATCACAAACCCTCGTGAATTTGCTTAACATAATAGTCTTACTGCAGCCCTTTCAACTAATTATCACAATGCCGATTAATCAAAATACTTTACTTCAATAAATTTAATTTTTATTTCAATTTGTAAAGAAATCCTGTAGCAAAATGGGGGAATTATGTATTCAAACTGAGAGGCAGCGAGTTCTCAATTACTTCTTTTTGTCTGGAAAAAGAGGCCCTTTATTCATTCACAAAACATTATATATTCGGTTGTATTAACGGTGAACGCTTTCTTAAGAAAATAACAAGAATTCTCAAAATATAAGAATACTATAAATAGGAACAACACAAACCAATATTAAAATAAAATAACTAAGGCATTACTTTTATTATTACTTTCTCGGAATCCATCAATTTTAAAATCATCGGCCCTTCTCGTCGATGATCTTTGTCTGGTTAACTAATATTTTTAACCACATCATTTAGCTTTTAAAATATTTAATATTTTTAATACGTCACAGTGATTCAGATTAAACTATATTTAATAAACAAGTAGTATTGATTATTTAAAAAAAAATTCTAGCTATTAAAATTTTGTAATAAATAAATGATTTGAAATAACACCGAGTCACCGTGTAAAACATTATTATAATTAATATATATATATATATATATGTATATATATATATATATATATATATATACATATATATATATATTTATATGTATATATATATTTATATGTATATATAATTTCAACTCTATTAAATCGATCGTATTAAAAAAATAATGAAAATATTTAACTAATTGAAATTGAGTATATTTTTATTTTGAGACGCTTTGGGAAGTATGAGAAAGAAACAAGTACGTTTAATCCTGAAAGATTGATTTTTATTGAGAAAACGTGGAGCGAAATTGCTCTGAAAAAATGATGTCCCGTTTTAACACGCAATTTCGCCATTTGTGCTTTTGCCACATCCGAAAAAAATACGACACACAATTTAAATTGAAATTATAATATTTTAAATGACATTTTCAAGTACTTGACACGCGAAAGCCTTATTTGCCACTAACAAAGAATGTATGATTCATCAAAGGAAACAATAACAACGAGTGTTTTTTTTTACATTTATTTTACGATAAGAAAAAATGAACTTTACAAATTATCACTAAGACAACCATTTAACAGATCTGTATTAGATAGTTTCAATTTACTACAGTTAAAAATTATAAAAAGTAGGTACCTCTGTTAATCATTTACTAATTGAGTGGGTTTTACAGTAACGAAAACATTATAATTAATGTTATTGGAATATGATATTGTATACCCACAATTAAATAAATACCTACTATTATTCATGATAATATTATTTTTATCATTTTGTATATAATCCAATTATAAAATCCATTAAAATGACAAATTATACGATATTTAAAAGAAATTTAAATATAATATTCAGCAGGTGCCTTCCACCAATATCTTATAATAAATTAAATTTCAAACAAATTATAAATATAAATATTGGAGGTAATCATGAATCGACATTAGGAAAATAATTGTAGTATTACAACATACATAATGTATACATTTTTTTAGAATACTCGATGTTTTTTGACAGAATTCCATAATTTATTGAAAATAAAGGAGAAAATTTGTAAATAAATAATCATACAAAGATTTTGAAGTTGACAAGCTGATTATTTTCGGAAGGATTATTAGATTCAGAGAATGTTTATTTTTACACAACTCATTTAATCAAAAAGATTTTCTTTTTTTTGAATGATTCGATAATCGTTTTGTTTTTGTTTTAAGCGTGTTAAATATTTATGTATTTAGATAGTGTCACCAAATATTTGAGTCAAAACAAATTTCAAGTATATAGGTATATATGCCATGATGAAAGAGCCGATTTTTTTTTTTTTTAAATCCCTATATGAGAGATTATTAATATTTTTATCCATTTCATTTTAATTTTATAACATTACCGAATAACTAAATTATTTAAAAACAATTAATCTAAATTGCCTTTTTTCATTCTTTTTAAAACTGGCTCTTTCATACACACTCTCCCCTAAATATGAGTGGGTTCGTGCAGTGTTTGTTGTGGGCAAGAGAGATTGTCGACTGTACTCGGAAACACTGCACATTTTAAGTTATCTCCGTGACTGTTGAGGTTATTAGACATCATTAAATTTATTCATATATATTATATGCATAATTTGGCTGCACGAAGCTGGTGGCACGATTTGCCTGTTGAAAACAATTTGACAAGAGCTCGACTCCCCTTTGCGGGTTTATGATGTAAGAGGAGGCGTATTTTAACTTATGCAAACGCCCTGCCGGATGAGAGTCCCTCTAAAATATTCCTAAGTGATTTCAGACCAAACTTGGTCTATCCAGTGTGCCGAGGGCGGGGCTGATCTTAGGGAAGATATGGAGCCACCCCGACCACCTTCCACCCTCATCCCTATTAAACATTTTATATTAACCGCCGGAGTATAGAGTATAAGTCGCCGGAACCGGAAAACTCGTCGACAACACAATCACTTATTTTCATAGTCATTTAAGCTAAATACTAAACCAATTAGGGACTATTCAAATAATTACACTCTGACTAAATTCCACATTGATTTCATTTGAATGTATCATTGTTATTTTATAGATTATTTATAAATTTGTTCTGCTATTTCATCTCCGTCCGTGGCCATTTATTCGCTTTCCATCGAGAGAGTCCAGAAAGCATTCCTTCGATTCTTATATCGAAATCAATTCTTTTATTGGCCTTTCCTGAATCTCACGAAATTTCTCCTGGGCGCTCTTGCATACAATTCGTTGGAGCTCCGGGGAGACATGTCCTTATTGCGCCTTTTATTCTTGGTTATTAGAGGCCAGGCGATATTAGAACGAGTAGGACTGTTCTGTCCAGATAATTTAATGCGTGGCCGCTGTCATTCCCTTTTTAGGGTTCCTTCATCCAGGACTAACCAGAATAGATTTGGCCCACTAACCCGAGGTATTGACCTTTTAAATGAATGGGCTGGCAAAGAGACTGATAACGACCTGTTTAATCTGTCTCTTCCTTTGTTTCTGCAGTGTACCGACCTGTTCTTGTGTACCCATGTGCCTTAAGATTCATTTTACTTAATTCTTGTTATCATTATTTTTGTTTTTGTTGTTTTTAGATTGCATTTTACTTTCCTTTAGGACTGCGGTATCGCCATAGCGCCTTGGTATAGCCTCCTGTAATGCTATTGCCATATTGCAGTCTGATTTTTTTTGTTGTATCTTTCTTCTTCTATATATATAATAAATAAATAAATTGTGTTTGAGTAAAAAATGATTAAAACCCAGTACCATTTTTTTCAATACACATCGCTATGAAAAAAACGGAATATTGAGAAACATAAGATAAAGAAAACCCCAATCGATCGTCTCAATCCATGTTTACTCTATAAATTAACTTGTACCGTAACTGTAATAGTTAAAACAGAACGCCAAAAGGTTTAATTTATAAAAATCAAACCAAAAAAAAAGACGGAGGCATGTAGGTATACATACATACCTACAATGAAATAATCATTTTATAAAAGATAAAAATATCATTGTATCTCAGAGGAATGCAAGATTAATAATAGATGAAAATTCATATATTAATGATTATAATTGCAAGGGGAATAAATTGGCTTATCGGTGTATGCTCGTGATTAAATACATTTTAAGTGTTTGACAATAATTCAATATTAAAATTAATATTTTTCGATGAATTATGTGAATAAAGTGGTACTTACTCAAATAACGCTTCCCTATTTTTGCCTCGTCTGTTTTATGTACACTCCGTTCCGTTTAATACAAATTGACAGGCTATTTTCTCAAATATTAAATAGTGGAAATCCAACAAAATGTATATTTAATTGGACACGATACTGATTAGTTTAATCATAAATATTTTTATAATGAAACGTAGCAGGGATATATAATATTAAAGGAGTCATTCAAGTGTTAGATGTAAGTGCAGGTTTTCTCCACCCCCTTAAATTACCATAAAAGATGTGCAAGTCCACCCCAACCCCCGAATTCAGACACCTTAGTCTTGGCCCTCCCCAACAATGGCTGGTCTTCCATTATATGACTTTTCGCCCCCGAAACTCTCCATCATGTTCAATGAAAACACCGTTGTATATTTTCTTATAATATATTTTAAAAATAAATCGAGTCTTGAATGTGGCTGGAGTTGAGCAAACAAACATAAGATGCAAAACAACTTGGTATCGCTTACTTTGGAATCCCTAAGGAATAGAAATGCGGTCCGATTTTCCAGGTGAAAATACACAAACCTCTCCCACAAATGGGTATCAAATATTTAATGTTTTGTATTGCTGAAACCGGATTTGAATGAGAATTTAAAAATTTATATTTTTATTTTTACCACGAGCGTACAATCTCAAATACCCAAGACAAATTAATATATTATTTAAAAATATTTAGACAAGGGTTTATATTATTATTTATATTAAAGAGATAAAAATACATACTGATTAATATATAAATAATTTTATTATTATATTTGTTCTTTTAATATATTAGGCAGGAGTGTATGATATTTTGCTTCCAAAACGGTTAGGAGTTGCCGCAATTCCCCGAAGGCTTTTGAGCCAAGAAATGAAGCCTGCCACGAAGAAGGCTTTTCATCCCAACAAGATATGGGACTTTCTGTTCCCATATATTATTATTATTAGTACATAACATATTCAAAATATTGGCCGCTTTGCGAAAACAGGTAAAAAAGCTACTTGAAATACACGGCGTCATTTGAAACAATTAATTATCAACAAATGCATTTTAAAGATAGAGATAATAATCTCACAATTATATAAACATCGATTAAGTTTTTATTAGAGCTTTAATTTTAGCTCATTTTACAATTGAGACAACAAAAAATAAGTACAATGTATGGGGCAAAAGTTCCGCTAATATCTTGAATTGCTTATAACATTGTAAATAAAAATAGTCACTTTTTCTGTTCACTTTACATAACACAATATTTAAAGCAAAACTTATCAAAACGTCACATAACCAAGATGGCGCACAATCAAAATGGTAGCGGGACTTTTGCCTCATTATAAAATAATATTAAATCCGATTCTATACACATGATAAATATTCAATGTCTATATGCACATATACATGTAGTTTTGTTTTAGCATATTAACTAGTCATTATTAATTGTATATATGTAATTATAATATACTAGGGCAATTTTAATTGAAATTTTCAATTTATTAATGTTTTTTCATTCAGATGATGTTTGAATTTTCACAGTAAATTATTAATAAAATAATTGAATACGGTGTTCGTATGATGACAACACTCATCACAATATTTAAAAAGTGAGTCTCCCGATAAATACTGGTTTTTAAGAATTGTCATTTATTATGCATTATTAAATATCTCTAATATTATTTTGAAATTAATTTAGTACTATTATCATGAAAATACCCATTTCGAGATTCTAGAATAATTATATAAAATATTATTCTTCCATCTGGTGCCGAGTGACACTGCTTGTCATATGTCACTCGGTTTAATTATTATTTATGGCAATTAAATACCTTCAATTTACAATTAACTAACTTTTATTGACAGAGACATGAATGTGTAATCGATAATAGATGAATCTACATTAGTTGGCGGTCAAATAGGACTATTTTACTATTTCGAAAAAGTCCCACTTAAATAATGATTGAAAATCAACATTTTTGACGTTTTATACATAGAGTACGAATTTGCGACAAAAATGTACCCTGATACATCAAGGACTATTTTTCTACATATAGTGACTCTGTATATATTATATGTATAATTATTAAATATCTCTAATATTATTTTGAAATTAATTTAATATTATCTTCATTGAAATACCCGCTTCGAGATTTTAGATATGTATTAATTGTAGTAAAATAATTATAAGAAATATTAATCTTCCGTCTGGTAACACTGATGGTTGAGGGACCCGCACATACATACATATAACATACACACACCTTAGACAATTAAGAGAAATCGTGAAAAAATTTCATAAAAATACCCGGTTGAAAAAATATTTGTGTTATATTTGAGTTTGTTACAGGTGAATCGTAGTGTTTGTTAAAATAGTATGAGTGTATCGTTTATGAGGCAATAAGGGCAAAACAGGCACTCGTCCTTATTGGTGTTTGGACAAAGTTTCACGAAAGGGGCACATCATTTATACGATCGACGAGATCGAACTACCATTTTACGACTTTACTGAAGGGGAAGTCGAAAGAGATTTAGAAAATCGGACATACGCACGCACCTAATTCGTTTACCAACGTCGTAAAGCTACCGGGAACCGGTAATTGACTAATAGTCCCGGTAATTACTGTGGGTAGCCGCCAAGTTCCCGGTAAACACAGGTAGTCCTTCAGGCTGTAAAGTAATTCCCGTAGTGCCGCCGGCTTTTCTGCAGGAAACCACTTTATGACTGATTATTGTCTCACGATAACGACAACTTTGAATCTATACTCAATATTCGACAAAATTATAAATAACACAAAAATATGATCCCGATTATTATACTTCAAAATCAACCAAAATAGTCTGTTAAAGAAAATTGTTATTTGTGATTTCCACATTATTTTTACTAAGGAGTATTTTCGACTACTAACTTGTAGTCATCTTCAGAGACAATTACTACTTACTTAGTGTCTGAAGATGACTACAAGTTACAAAGGAATTCCAGCAAGAAGTCAACAATATGATATTTTACTATTACTTACATATATCTAAATAAATACCAATGAATATTTTAAAATTAACACAAAAATAGTCCACATACGATTATAAACTAAACTACAAATGAATATGAAGAAGACAATTTAGAGTCAATTGTAGTTTAATGTAGCTACATTACCTTTAATAATTTTATATATAAATATGTAACCTATATATTACAGTGAACTTGTGAATATATTTTTTGTTACATCATCATTTTTTGGATGTTCTTATATGGACCAAGCTATTTTATGTGTATATATTATTCTACTAGTGAAAATTTTACTGGTAATACAGATCCACTGTAACATATATCACAAATATGATAATTTATTAGGTAAGTATGAAATATCTATCGTCGTCAGCTACTGGTGACGTGTTTTTTATTTCAAAATCCCATCGAGTCTCATAATTGTCTGAAGAGGACATCAATTCTATGGTTTTTACAAATCGTTTTGTTGTGCGATTTGGTCGGATTGGAACCCGGACACCTAATGACAGAGGACAGGTGCCAACATCCGGGCGCCTGACCATTTTTTTGTCTGATAAAGGATCACCAAAGACACACATCCTGTGAAATTATTCCAGGAACCCGGAGCCGCCCGCAAAGCCTTCAAATTAAACCTCAGAATCTGTCTTTATATCGAACCGCATCGCAATTATATGAAGATTGCCACAATGATGATGAATGAACCTTTGCCTTCATACGAGGAATCGTTTAGATATTTGTTTATGATCCTCAATAACGAACACATATGTTTATAACGAGATTGAGTGCGATGATTGATGCTTACAAATATTATTTTCTTAACAAGAGAAGAGCTTTCTTATTGTAGTGTACGTACGTATTCATATTAATACAATAATTAGCTAAATACGTATTACTTCATAAATAAACAGCAACAGTTTTATATTAAGCGATTGTTTTTTTAGATAAATTATTAGTGAGACCGAAAGAAATAAAAATAATAATAGTTTGTCTTACAACTACCATTAAAATAATTCCCATCGTTTTTAAGAACTTTTCGCCATATATCAGGAAGCTTTTAAATGCCAGTTTTATATTATACCACAATAAAACTTTTAACATCTAACTTACGCTTATTTTGGTAAATATATTTTATATTATATATTAGGTTTAATAACATCTGAAATTATCCAGCCTATCACTAAAATTCATGTATGAAATGGGGAAAAAATCAAATATTTGAATTATTAAGACTCACCGCTCAATCGATCCTTGACAACCTGATGAGCAAAAGCTGCAGCCGCAGCCTGCCTAGGGTCCAAGGGTAGACCCCAAGGTAGACCTCCGAGTGCTCGTTGAGCAGGAACTCTCAAAACTCCTCCACCAGCACCATAAAGTCCAGGAACCCCATAACCCATACCCACGGGCCCCATAAAACAATTAGCCATGCCATTTTCCCTTAAACGTCTATATTCTTCCCTCGCGCCATCCACTTCGGCGGCTTCCCGATAAGCGTCCTTGAGCTTCCTGTATTCCTCCTTGCCACAATCAGACTCGTTATCGCTGCGAATCCTGGCGTCGTCATCTGTAGTGTCCTCGTTCGAATCTCGCCGCCTGATGCGGTTCATCAGATCGTCGACACTTCTTGGATTCTTGTCGTCGTCGTCAAAAGACTTGCCGAGGAGGCGCGATATGCTGAACGGGAGGGATATTTGTGAAGGGTGGTGTGTCTGTCTGTGCACTTCGGGACTCGGAGACATGTGTCTATTTGAAGGGCTATACGAATCGGATCTTGCCCTCTCAGACTCTCTATCCGATGCGCAGGATAGTCTGCTGTCGGTGTCCACGTTGATCTCCTCCTGTTCATCTTCAGAGTGCGCTGAAGACATGGCGATTATCTCGATATTGCAATCTCAATACATGTGTTTTAGTTAGGTTTGTTTGTTATTGTTGTGGAGTGGAAGGAGGACACTGTACCTGGCGACTCGGATGTCGATTAGTAACTGGGGCCAGTGTGTGTGCCCCTCCAGGACTGTGATTTGAGGCCCTGCCCCCAGCCCCCACCCCCGCCATCAAGTGTCCAATGAGAACCATGAACACTTTTCCAATATCACACCGCTTCATATTGCGCCTGTCAGTGGCCACAGCCGACGATTAATACCAACACCACTTATATTAAACTTGTAAATATTGTAAAACCTTTATTTGAATATTCATAATTTTAATAATAAAATCACGTACACATACAATTACAATTTCTTTATTATGCATAAGTTTATACAATGATTTATAGAACAATAAATCTTTGGAAATAGTCTTAGGTGTACAGAGTGTATAAATCTTTTTACCTATAACTAACATGAGAATGTTTCATTTAAATTTGACATAAATACTAGTATTAAATTATATAATAAATATGCCGCAGTTCTTTCCAGTAAATTAAAAGATTTAACTAGATCTTTGATTATTTAAAAAAAAACATCCAACGATTAGCCACATAATTAAATTAATAAATGCTAAATAATTTGTTTGGGTAAAACCAAATTTGAGTTGACTTTATTTTTTAAAAATAATAAGTCCATTGGTAAAATGAACTTCTCGAATCATATTTGGTTTTATTTGATTGAATTAATCGGGAAGTTAGTCATTTTAGTGTAATGTTTTTTACTCAAATCTGCGATATTTGCTTTGATCATTTTTAACTTAATGTCCTCGTGGACTTCTTTAAGAAATGTGCCAGGTTCAAGATCTAAGGCCATCTTAAGACACTTGTTTTGGACAATTTGAATTTTATTAATATGTTTTTTTTTGCAAAGAGTACGTATAGAAAACAGTAAAGCTGGAAATTTCTTATAATATTAATGATCTTAAAAACCCCCATATGTACTATACATGTTTGATGTTTTTTAATCAAATTTATGTATCTTTTTTAACATTAAGGTATACCTACTTACATCGCAGAAAAAGATTCTATAATAAAATTGATTTAAATACCTACACTACAAATTAAAAACAGGGAAAATGCTAAAAAAAGTATATGGCCAAGACCCAATAAAATATAATTGTATAAATTTCAATCAGATCACATTCAAATAAATATTTATAATTAGTTTTATAATACCCACGTGTAAGAATATTCTGAACTGACTATAACCTATGTAAAAAGAACTAAATAAACATTAACACGAATATTAAAAAAAATGTATTTATTTTGTTTAGATCAGATTGTGACTTTTCCTTAAAATAAAAATATTTAGAAATTATCCTTAATATATGCAATTTATATTTCGAATTGTCTTTAAAGTCTCGTCTTAAAAATATGTACAAATACGCATTATTAAAAATACATACAAATTGCTAACAAGATGAAGGAAAAGAATTAATCTTAATCTTATTATGTGATTTCCATAGATATAAACATTAGATATCGCATTGCATATAAATAATTCGTGTAATTTTGTTTATCCCGTGTATTGATGTACTTTTCTTTCATATTCGATAAAGACATAAATGTGTCTCCCTCACTCAACACATTTCTAATGATTACTGAGAGTGGTTGTGATAATACTTTGGCGATTAAAACGCAATAATATTTTAAACATGTTAAAGAAGTAGTGTTTGGTAAAAAGTGAGCCTAGATGTATTTGAGTGTATGTTTGAGTCCATATAACATGTAGTAACAATGCATTTACCCATTTTACTGTGAAATATAACTGAAGATATGAAGAGAGATGTTTACAGTATAATGTTTGCCAGGTAACTCATGTTTTTGACCAGTACTTGAACTAAACACGCATTTAGCCACTGATGCGATATCTATGGTGTTTTCTATGTAATATGCATAACAATATTGAAATAATTGATTTAATAATATTGAGATGATTTATTTGTGTGGTTGTTGAGCTCATAATCACTTTGTATAGTGACTTGATGACAGGCAATGTCACCGGCTGGATGGGGTGGCATTGGTCGCCATGACAACGCGTCTCGCCAAAGGGGGAGGCGCCCCTCCAGAAGCCACGCCCCCGCGATCACCTGATTGGTTGAGCTGTTCTCCCGTTTAAATTGTAATTCGGATTGGAATAGAGCCTTTTGCCACAGCGTGATTGGGTTTGTCCGAGACAACTTTACGAATTAAATATAAAATCAATACCAAACACGCATTCTGAAGGCTTTCTTCAACACAAATACAACATTTTTAATCATAATAGCCCATTATTTATACCTAGATAATTTACAATATATTACAAATATTACATTATTGATCTTTTATACCAACGTATTAGTTAAAAGTTAGCTGTAATATTTAATTATGTAATGACTCTGAGGTGACCATTGTTATAATGTGAAGAATTCTGCTTCCAACGAAATTTATATATTTATTTAATAGAAAATTTGTTACTTTTTTGGCAATATACTTAAACGTAAAAGTCAATCTTTTATCGAGGGTATACTGCTAAAATGTACTAAGTCATAATTTGACCTAGGGACGCATTTGTATATGTTTTTTATTACTTTATCTACTGCCAAAACACACTTAGTAGTATCAACAATATTTCGGGAGAAAAAAAATAACTATGCCTAATATACATATTTAGTTTCTGTTAATTAGTTAGTTCAGGTAGTTAAAATAGAGGTGTTTTTTATAATTGTGTTATATTTGGAGAGATAAAAAAGTCCTTGTTCCACAGCTTAAATTATTCAAATATTATACCATAAATTTATAGTTCTGTTAAGACTTTTTTTTCACTAATTTTCCATTATCTCAAAATATAAGACATTTATTATCATATACAATTGAATAAAATTAAACGCCCTTTATAAGACGACAGTGACTTCATTAATTATATAAAAATATTTGAAAATAAATTAAAATTTTTAAATGATATAATATAAAATCCACATCACCTGATACGCGATTTGCCAAAATTTATTTTTGTGTGCCGATGATAAAAAAAAAAAAACAAAAAACTGCTGAAATAACAAATCGTGACTGCTGTGACCAAAATTATTAAGTCAATAAAAAAATTGAGATAATCGATTTTGTTTAAAAAATCTTTAGAGCAAGTACAAAAAGCGTGTTTAAGTATACTTTTAATATATCATAAAATAAATTAATTTTATGAAAATAATCTTATAATTAATTTATTAATCTTATTCAAACTATAGGTTCTTTACTATTTTTAAGTATTTGGTGTATCAGTTGCACAAGGTCACCGACAGGACGGCTCTTTCCTACTTTTATTTACAAGTTATCGTTTCAATAAATCAAAATAAAAATTAATATAGATCGGGATAAATCGATTGGGATTTTTTTTATATTAATGAGTAATAAATTTTATTATTTTCAATTCGAGCATATGATTTTAGTAGGTAACTCTGAGCTATCACATTGGAAATATCTAATTATAATCTAATATAAAATTATTAAATATCATTTAGATGTTAGTAACAATGTAAGTATGTAAATATTTGCTTGAACCGCTTTTTTTTATCACTTATGGGTGCGTTTTTCTTGAATTAATAAACAGCATTTTTTGTTCATTGGTTTCGTACAATATTATTTGCAAATATCCAAAAGATTTAACGGCAAATATCACATTGAATATCTGATAAATTGGCGAGGTTGAAATGTGTCTGTAATTGTGTAATTTGAATAATGAACGTGTTTCTGTGACGCTCTGAAATATTCAGCTGAGCAAATAATGTTAACATATGTAAAACATCAGAGCATCTCTTTTCAATTTCAAATTTAAAGTAATTTTAAATGTGTAAAATTATAATTTTTATATAATTAAAAAATAAATATAATTAAATAAATGGCGGCGCCTTAATTTAGGCAAACATGCCAATTCATTATCATGACACTTAAACTTAACTAAAAATAGTCTGGAAGGCTTTAACAATCGAATTATCCCTTTATCATAAATCGATTTTCATTATATAAATAATGTGAATTCTAAATAATAAAAGTTTGAGAAAGAATATTTGTCGATTTTAAAAATTATCCACCTGCACTTGTACATTTTGTCAGTGTGTTTACAATCTCACCTCAAACTGTCGTACATTTAACGATGGTTGAGCATTTTAAGACTTTCACATGAACAGGTGGCTTGTATAAAATGGTAAATATGATTTAATAGATCTACTATAATGTATTAAAATGTTGAATAATTTTCAGATTTGGAATCGGAGACCAGTATGGCGTTTTCTACTGATATCAACTTTTTGGGTCGCCCTGTTGACATTTTCAGTCATCACATTTTTAATGGACGATCTCAATCATTTGTACGCCAGAAAGAAGGTGCAAGTAATAAAAATAGATAAAAGACAACCACCATCATTAACAGAGCAATATAAAGAAGCGGCTAAAAAGATGCCCAACCTCCCCATAGAATACTACCAGAAAATAGATAAAGTAAGACTTCAAAAATATTATGATAACAGTTCGTGTGCTCTATTCCCTGATATATACCATATCAAATTCAACAGCATCTACTGGCAAACCTTCGACTCGTCAAACGGCACTTTCTACCTGTACAGTGCTTACTGTGATAACAGAAACCCGCAGAATCCAGCAATTAGGATTTTAGCGTTGATAGATCGAGTCGATATTAAATTAATCAGCTACTTTCAAATATGGATAGATAATGTGACAAGACCTATAATTGTGCCCACTGCGAATTATGAGTATATTTGGTATAAACAATGGGGTGATCATATTAACAATCATTTGCAGCCTTACCTCATCACAGCTTACTTGGATAGGAAATATGCTAATGCTGAAGTAGTTGCTGTATCTATTGTTGAAAAACAGTGTGATTTAGCAAAAAATTGTCTAAGAATACACAACCACAGACCGGTGAAAATGGGCAATTTGGCTGTTTGTGTGAAAGGATTGGATTTCCTACATTCCGACTTGTCAGTAAAACTAGTCGAATGGATCGAGTTGCTACAATTGCTGGGTGTTGATAAAGTGTTCATGTATAACTTGCACGTCCATCCCAATATAACTAAAGTATTAGAACATTACGAGAATAGTGGAATTGTAGAAGTAACACCGATAACTCTTCCAGCAGATTTGCCAAACACGCCGATCCTTCAGCACTTGTACCTGAAAAAAGAAATCAACACGAAGCGAAAGTGCGAGTTGATACCGTATAACGATTGTTTGTATAAAAATCTGTACTCTTATAAGTACGTATCGCCTTTGGACATCGATGAGGTGATTTTCCCCGTGAAGGACGAAACCTTACCACAACTGATCGATCGATTGGAGAAGATTTCTTCCAGCGAGTTAAAATACAATGTGGACGCGTACAATGCGAGGAATTTGTACTTCTTAGAAAAATACATGGCAGGCAAAGAGTATCCAGAAGATGTTCCCGAATATATGCACATGATGAGACATGTTTACAGAGCGAACAACTTTTCCGAACAGCACAAGTATGTCAAGTCAATACTGAATGTGAAAAAGGTACTCACAGTCCACAATCATTTCCCGAAGACCTGTCTTTATCAAACTAATTGTAAAAACTACCTGATCGACACCGAAGACGCGAGAATGCAACACTACCGTAAAGATTGTATGGATAAACTGCACAGTTGTGAAGAATACAGGAAAAGTTTCTCCAAAGACACAGCACTTTGGAGATACAAAAAACAATTAATACCCAAGGTGAAAAAGACACTAGTATCCCTGGGTTTCATCGATAATTAGTACAATTAAATATTTAGTGACTACTGAGAAAACATTGAGAGTCAATCGACATCTGATTAAACACGAATAGTCTGCGAACACAACAATTGATGATTTATACTTTTATTAATAAATATTTATTAAAACACATTTGAAATTTATTTTTTGATAATTAGAGTATTTTTTGTCAAATGTTTAAGATCGATTTGTTCGTATAATATGGATCGGGGGCATTAAGTGTCTCCGTATTGTTGTTCTGTCCCTCGAAGGACCGCATATTATTATGATTTGAAACATCCTGCGTTTATTATAAAACTCATTTATACAAGGATAATGACAAATGAATATGACCGAGCCGAGGGATCATTCAAAAAGGGAATACTTCGAATAAAACCCTGGAATATAAACGGTCCGTATGAATTATAGATACTTATTTTAAAAACCGTATCATCAAGGGTGATTTTTTTTAATGTCAATAAAAACAATTCACATTGATTGTGCCATTACAATGTGAAGATTCTTGTATCTAAAATTAGTATTAAATATATTTTTTAACACAAAGCTACTTGAATAAAATCATTAGGTATGGCATAATCTTAATAAAGACATACGAATTTTATTTAGGCTTATAGGCATTCAGAGGGGAGATTCAAATTTAACTGCTGATTTTTTTTTTGTTTACAAAACTAAGAACCTTGCTTATTTTGTGTCGATAAAAAGTAATTGAACCGATTAAAAAAAATATATTTTGACATAGCATTGTCTTATTCTTATTCTCAGATATTAGGTAGAGAAAGTAAATACCTATATTTTAATGAATTATAGTATCTAATACAAAAGTAAATAATAATGCCCACCAACCCACAAATAAATTATTTGATTATTTGAACAATTCTAAAATAATTATAAAGAACTTTACAATACCTATATAGAGATTAATTAGGTAGGTACTTTTTCGACATATTTGATGATGTAGCAAATATTATTTGACCTTTGATTATATGTATGTGGAATTTAATTAATAATAGACATACAAAATTTGAAATAAAGACCTTTGGAAGCCAATGGATAAATATATAAAAAATGATAAAATAAGTATTAAAATTTTAAGCAGAAAAACAATTGGCGATTGTAACTTAATATAATGTTAATTCATAGATCGATAGGCTTATCAAGTTCAAGCAGATTTAAAATTAATACCACAACATTGTGGTTTGATTGTTAGACGATCTGGTTTTTATTTTCATTGCAAACAATGTTGATTCTCGGAAAAACGTGTATTCAGTTTACAATTTTCGTTTTACAACCGTTTCATATCCGCTTCTCTTTATAGTGGCATCATTTTACAACTATTGTGTTTTAAATGACAAGTTGTCATCAAATTCTGCAACAATTTATTCCAACGATTTCAAACTCAAGCGATGATAATAATAGTGTATTCTTTGGCTCTTATAAGATTGTTCATAAATGTGTCTCCGTGAGAATCTTTATTGAGTATAAAAAATAAATGTCGTTTAAATGTTGTGTGGGGTTGTTTCGGTGAAAACGTTCGTAATCGTCGCTAAGTCGTGCCTCGATCATAATGACACATATGGCCGATGTTAAATTACCAGGTTCGAATCCCACCCCCTATTAGGGAAGGACTGTTCGACAAATTGCCCCGCTTAAGAGCTGTTCGTCTTCGATGTTAAACTTAGTTACAATTTAGCATGCCATCATTACGACCTCTCTATATCTATGACCAGGTACATCGATTACTCGCCAGGGCTGTTCAAATACTATTAGGTATTATTTATAAAAAAAACCCTATTATCAATAGATAACCATGTAAAAAATGCAGCTAAAAAGTGTATTTTTTCATAAGCGACTAATTGAACTCACAAATCCAAAGTCTTAATTAAAATGCCCAATCTAATCTACCCGATAAATTCTATAAGATTTTTTTCCTACCCGGTATATTTACCTATCCCTACTACAAGTGCAAATAGGATAATATTTATAATTTATAACGTTAATTGTAGTAATAAAAAATAGAGCATTAAGTATAGTAATCACTCGATTCGATATATTATTAGGTAATACGAATAAATCTGAATAAACACCACGTATCTAAATGTATTTGTAGACGTTATTCTCCATATTGTATTTAAATCGAGCATTTAATCAATAATAATATAGAAAATAGGACAATAATATAAAACATCATGCTGATAAATACATTTTTATTGTAATACCTCATGGATTTTTATTTTATATTATTTAATTTAATCTGTCTCTACATATCTCTTGAAAGATTTTTTTTCATATAATTGTCTTCATTTTCATATAATGGTCTTCATTTTCATATAATGGTCTTTCACAATCTCGGCCGAGAGGGTGAAAAAACAGGTTTTCAATTGGTCACAATAATTGTAGAGTACTGCTTCTTACATTTTTATTATTAAAGTTGAATTTTCGGATATTAACAGAACAATATTAAAATAATTTGAATATAACAAAATTACTATTTTTTAACTTTCTAATTTATATATTGAAATTTCTTAGTTAAGTTTTTACAATGATTGATAGAACAATACATCTTTTGGAAATAGTCTTAGGTGTACAGAGTGTATAAATCTTTTTACCTTATAATTACCATCTTTAATGTATGGGAAAAAAAACTATTTACAATATGATAACTTTATTATAATGTTTTGTGTAAATATCAGAATTGATTAATCAAATGATATAGTGATATTATAAAGGAAATCGTCGTACTTCTCTAATATATCAAAGCACTTCATCACACCCACTTGGACTATGTCTGCAGATAAGTTTTCCCAACCAATTGTGGTAGCAAAATAATAAAATTTGATTGAAAATATTAAAAATATTTAATGTGGGCATATTTTCTCCATTCGTCGAGAATGCTTTGTTGTACATAGATATTTCAACATTGTGCCCGTTATAATTTTGTCGTGACAAAAATATAATGACATTATTTTTTTTATTACCTACAAACTATACCTATCAAAAAAGGTTTTACCCGTAATTCGTTTGTTTTATTTTTCGAGAAACAATGGCTAATATTGATTCCGAAACTCGATGTTAGGTATAATAATTAATATTCACAAAGCACGGCCACACACACAAAATGGCTGCCCTTTGAATAAAACGACTCTCATGACTCATTTATTTTATGATATTATATGTGGAAACAATTGAAGCGATTCAGAGCGCGCGCCTTCGTTTTAAATTAGATGGACCGATAATCGACGAACCCGTAACAAAATGATATGAAGTACTCGAACCAACGACCGAATTGAGGATATTTTATACAATATTATTGATAAATTAATATCTTTATGATATTATAAAGAGATCAAAGCCAATCACATCGCGTATTTGAACCACTAAAGTAAATATAGGCATCTTTATCAATTAATTTGATATATGTAAATCTCTTCGATTAAAACGCATAAAGACCTATTGTATCATAATTATATATATAATTGTTCATATTATGTGCACTAATATCTAAGATATATTAAATAAAAATATAGTTTCTCGACCTACCCTATAATACGGGGGGGTTGGATGTACATACTAACTACATATTTCAAGAATAGGTATGTTAATAGCTTAGATATACAAATAAGATATCGCATGACTGGCTAAATACGTGGTTAGTTCAAGTGCATCAAGTGGCCAAAAACATGAGTTACCTGGTAAACATTATACTGTAAAACATCTCAATTCATATCTTAAGTAATATTTCACAGTAAAATGGGTAAATGCATTGTTACTAAATGTCATATGAACTCAAATACATCTAAGCTCAGTTTTTACCAAAGACTACTTCTTTATTGTGTTTAAAATATTATTGCGTTTTAATCGCCAAAGTATTGTCAAAACCACTCTCAGGGGTCACTATAAATGTATTGAGTGAGGAAGACACACTTATGCCTTTATCGAATAGGAAAGAAGAGTGCAACAATACACGAGCTTCACGAAATTATACGAATTATTTATATGCAATGCGATATCCAATGTTTATATCTATGCTTAATATATTGATTATAATCATTAGCCCGATGATTTTTTATAAATATAAGCAATTAACATTTATCTATAGAAACGCCATGCAATATTACGTCGTACATTCGAATATGCTTGGTCATGTGTATGTAAATATTCTAAACCCTATACATATACACTCACACATACGAGGTCTGCGGTCACATGAAAATTGTAGTCCCTAAAATCCGACATTTTCAATAATCCGACACTCGAACTTTTAATGTCGCACTTTAGCATATTAAGTGAAAGGCAGTGTAATTTTATTTGAAAGATAAACATATGAGCGGTAGAAGCAGCGCTCCAAGCGGCTGACACACGAAACCTTTTGTGCTACATCTCATCTCTGTCTGCTATGGTTTTGACGTCTTTTAAAGTATTATTGGCATTTCTATATATATACATATAAACATATTGGATAGAAGTGTCATGCTTATTGTTTTCGTAAATTGGCCGCCACTACTAGATGCGCATATTATACATATACTTCACACGTTCGACAATCCAACACTTGAGAGCAACAATTTTCTTACAAAAACATCCGAAATGATCATGTAAATTGTTTACATACTATTTGTACTTGAAGATATCAAACAATCGTTACCATATTAAGTGAAAGATGGTGTTATGTTATTAGAAAGATAGATAAGTGACAAATAAACAGTACCAGCGGTAAAGCAGCATCATACGCATGCAGTCATACGAAGCCTTTGACGTATTTTAAAGTACTATTATCACTTCTTTATATATAAGTATCTGTTTTGTTGTATAGACAATGGACTGTATTGAAAATGTCAAGGTGTAAAGAAGATGACTTAAAGTGTAATAAAAATGCCTCCAACCTTTTCAGCAGCTCCTTCCTCAAAGCCTGATGATGTGTAGATCCTGATGATTATAGTTGATGAATTGTGTGAACGAGTGGAATTAAATTCGCTTGTTTATTGTCATAATTCAAATAAACAACTGCAGTATGAAATATTTATATTGAAATTATAAGATAACCGCTCGAGGACGGTTAATATAATTCATGTTTCTGTCGTATATCGAGGGCTTTAATAATAAGCATATTGGATACCTGCCCACATACACAAATAAAATTACATATGAAATGAACACATACTTACAAGAATTACTGCTTTGTATATAAATTATTATTATGGGGACCATTAAGATATAATATATCGAAGTAATTGCGATATCTTTCATAGAATTCATATACTTACAGTTTAAATTGCATTCAGAGATAATTTTTTTACTACATACCTTGTTCTTCTTATTCAAGGACACAAATACTCTTCGATTTAATCTATAAGATATAGAAAGCAATTAGTTTTAATTGTGCAATAATCATCAAATTGCTGATTGAATTTACTACTCGTGGGAATTTAATCTATATAAAATGCAGTTTTGTTTTAAAGAAAGATAAGATTTAGATGCATTATTATTTATGAGTTGCTCGAAAACAATGGAACAATTATCGAATTGGATCATTTCAATGCATAACATTATATTTCGATTATTTTTTATCCTAAAATTACACACATTATTTACTTTCTCTGCTATTTTTATCTCGAAATTTCACCGTTATCTGGTATTTTAAACTGATTATGCAGAGCGCGCAAAAATATTTTTTATTTTACACTATTTTTTAATATATATTATTACAATGTGTACATTTAAGCTAAAGAATGATTACTCAGAATAATGGAAATTTGCATCATTTTTAAGTACGATGCACTTTAATCGCGTACATGGGTTAATATCCATGTTTGTATTTAATATAAAATAATCTTGTTTATTTGCGTCGCTTACCAATCATGGAATTGAAAAAAACATGATCAATAATATTTAATATTAATTTTAATACAAACAATTATTATTTATGTAAATAAAACTATAGCCAAGAAAACACTCCAACAAACAATGTAGGGAGGTTTATTAAATTGCAACTAGCGTTGAAGAAATCTGAAAACATAGATATTGGTTATGTTATGTCACCAATCAGAACCGTTCGTGGTATATATCGTTTCTTACAGTACTGTATAATTCTACAGATACTTGTATACTAGGCGAGAAAGTTCAATTTTCTTTCATATTTAACATTATTGTTATTTCTGTGTCTACCTGGAATAAATGTATTTATGCAAAGTATATCATTGTTTCGACGTATTTTAGTATGAAATATAATATCATTGAGTGCTTTAGAATATTTTTTTACGGAATTAGCATATGTTATGATTATTTTAATGATTATTTCACGGTAAACTATTTTCGCGATGAATTGGCACATTTTGAAGAGCTGGTAATATTGAAGAAGTCTGTCAACTGTCAGCTGTCAGTTCTTTCTTTGGACACAATCGCACGATTAATCAAATAGGTGAGATTTGTCTGCTGTTATTCTAATTTATAAATGAGATAATCAAACACTGATAACTGATACGTGTCGATTTCGTAGATCGATGGATCTTATCACTGCAGTAAGATATTCTCAGTTAATTGTAGCGATACTTTTCAATATATGTAACAATCGTAACAACAATATATTCCCATTCGTCGACAGACTTCATAAGAGTAAGTCAATACAAATCTTATGATTGATGTGGTTTTCTGTTGACTAACATTGTCTACTAAATACAATTAAGTATTCGTCAAGTAATAATTGTGCATCTTACCTTATCATACATTACCTGATAAAAATTTATATAATTTTATCACATGCACAGTTATTTCGTTACACTTTTATCTTCATATACATTTATTTGATGCATACTTTATATATCAATTTTTGTGTATTCTTACATATTGAGAATATTGTCAAGGTGTTTGTTTTTCTTAAATTAATTTGCACAAAGAACATGCATCTGATGCAATTTATAATAATCATTTGATCATCTGCCAAATACAAACAGTTGACTATAAAATTTCCATTCGACAAAAGTGACTGCAAAATACCAGTCAATGTTACAAGGCCAACTTGATTCAGCCAATCACTTGTATAAAGTGAACAAATTAGATCCTAAAGTTTGTATCAGATTAGATTAGATAAAAATTAAAATTTGAGTTATATCTTTATATTGATTGTCTGTTGACATTATTAAATTAAATATTTTCAATACAAGCAATATAAGATATTTATGACAACAATAGATATTTCACCCGACCTACATGTATTGTTATAGAATAATTTCTACTCTCGAAACTGTATGTTTTTAAATATTATCATAATCGGAACTATATAAAGTGTGCACACGACTTTTATCATTCAGTGCTGTGACAATTTTCAACGAGACCGCAACATCACAGATAACTGCGGGTAAAAATACGAGTGTGTGCATTTTATTTGATGTAATTTTTATGACTTACATTTATAATATCAAATTACTGTTTTCAGAATGGCCTCTCCGGACAAGTTTTATTTCAAGTCCGGCGTGACCGCCAATGTAGTTTCCGACCTTAAATCAGCTCAATATGATGGTGTAGTTCTGGTGACTTATCCTGATACAATTAAAGCCAAGGCTCCTTCGGCAGTTGAGAAGATCATCCGATCGGCTATTGAATTGGACAAGGACTTGGAAACAGTAAATTATTTATTCAAATACAATTTTTTTAAATATAAATTAGTATCCTGTAAATTCTGTAACTAGAACGGATTTTAAGTTCAGCTAGATTCTGAAAGTGGAAGAATATCAAATATACAAAATATCATTTTTACAATAGATAACATGTTACAAATACATCTGATATTTGTATTATCAAAAATTTATTATTTTCATAAGTATTAAAATTACGATTTCATATTGATTGATTTGAAATCTCCATATATTGAAATGGAATTATATTTTAGATATTTTCATTCAATACATTCTTAACAGCCTCTTTATCTTTATATTTATTAGCATATCAAGTTTAATTGGTTTAAAAAATCCTCGTTTAATGCATTTATCAAACAGCGGAATAAATATTTTCTTTCCACAAATCTATGCTTAAATAAGTGGGCAGTCTCAGTTATCAGTATAATTTTTCCTCTATACGCTGATAAATGTTACTATGTAATGTGATTGATAATATTTTCGATGCTTTAATTAATATTTCACGTAAATTACTAGGTTGCTGGTCTATTGCAATGTCCTTCCGTTGCCGGTTCAAGATTAGTAATATCTCCGACAGGACCACTTTCACCATACGATGATAGCAGGTTTAGTATTTTTATAAAACATATTTTGAATTCTAGGATTCTAGTAGTCGAACTTTTTTTTTTTAATTTTAGATCAGTATATGAAGCCGCAAAGAAGGGAATTTTACGAGCGATTAAAGCTGGTATAAAATCTCCCATATTAGTATTGCAAGAAGTGCCTGAATTTAAAAACTCAAGTATGTTAATTTTAATGGGTGCATTCGAAGGTCTTTATGTGGTGTGTATGATTTTAAATGAATACAAAATAAATTATTGAATCTATAAATGTGTATTTTGGTTTAGCCGATTCAAGTGCGCGACAGTGGCAAAAAAACTAAGATTGCTAATCTCGGTGTTTACGGGGATAATCTGAAGAAAGATGTGCGCAGTACATTGAACTTGGCCCTCGCTCTCGAAGAGTCTAGGTAGAATATTTTGTTTTTGAATGTTGTTAAATTTGTTTTTATAATTAATATGTGTGGTTAGGCATGTGGCTCGTGATATTGCCGGCGGAGATCCAGAACGAATGTCGCCCCCCAATGTGGAGCTCTATGTGAAAGATGCCTTTTCATCCGATAAACACATTAAACTATCCGTCCAACATGAATTGCACGTTTTGGAGAAAGAGTATCCCCTGTTCGCTGCCGTCAATAGAGCTGCCCATGAAATCGAAAGACATAGAGGTGACTTTACTCTCACATAATAATCAACTCAGTATATTATACCGTGTACAATATTTTAGGCCGTATTATATTCCTGGAGTACACACCCGAAAACACTTCCAAAATAACCGACACTGTACTCTTGGTCGGTAAAGGAGTTACCTATGATACTGGCGGAGCTGATGTCAAATATGGAGGAAGTATGCCTGGAATGTCTAGAGATAAATCTGGAGGTGCCGCTGTTATTGGATTTATGAAGGTTTGTTTTGTATGAATCACTAATATTTATGGTCTTGTTATTAATAACACAATAATACATGCTCATTTGTATAAGATCATAAATTTTAAAAGTGATAAGAAATTATATTATAAACAAAACCATATAATGAATTATTTTGTATTTATTCAACAAATAGGGATTATTTGTGCTAGAATTGCCGACCCCGGATTTATAAATTAGGTTTAAGTTATTAGACATAAATTTTTAAATGATTTCCAATTAATATGAAGATAATGAAACATTTTAGGAAAAAAAAATGTCAACCTAATAAAGTATTTAGTTTGATGTAGGAACAGAAAATTGCCAAAGTCAAACAAATATTGTAGTATTATATCTATCTCTTTTCTGTATATTGCTCTTTCCTTTATCCCCATGTAGCCATATATCATATTTCTTCATATGAGTGCATTCATAGGAAATTAGAATAAAATTTTATAATATTCGTTTGACCTTCGCACATCTCTGTGTAGGACACATTTTATGTTCTATTTCTAATGTAATGATAATTTGATTTAGTTGGTTGCGCTTTTAAAACCGCAACATTTGAAAGTCATCAGTGCAGTGCCGCTCGTCCGTAACTCAGTCGGAGAGAATTGCTATGTGGCCGATGAGCTCATCATCGCTCGTAGTGGCAAACGAGTGCGTATCGGCAATACAGACGCAGAAGGAAGAATGATCATGGCTGATGTTTTGTGCTTGGTAAGACAAATCTACATGCAGCTTATTTACAAATCTAAATTAAACATGTACTTTCAGTTGAAGGATCGAGCCAAGAATGAAGTCAATCCTCATCTGTACACGGTGGCCACTCTAACCGGTCATTCGGTATTGGCCTGCGGAATAGGATATAATATTTGTGTCGACAATCATTATGCCAAGTAAGATAATATTTAAAAAATTTGATAGATATATCATTAATACATATCTGTATTGATAATCAGGGTGGCCAATCATGGAAGGAAATTCCAAGAGTGCGGAGATGAGATTGCCGATCCCGTTGAAGTCTCCACTATGAGGAGAGACGATCTCTTGGGTCATAGGGGAACCTTTGAAGGAGATGATGCTTTACAGTGCACTAATGAACCTTCAACCGTCACCAAAAGAGGACATCAAGTAATTATAATTTATCTTAAATTAATGATATCAATTTAACCAATATACCATTTCAGAAACCAGCTGCCTTTTTACTGATCGCATCCGGCTTAGAAGATGAGCCGCTCAAGTACTCCCACATCGACATGGCTGCGAGCGCTGGTATCGCTCCCGTAGAACCGACCGCTTCCCCTCTCTTGGCTCTCGCTAACCTTTACAATCTGATCAACTGATTCAAATTTGTTAAATTCAATTGTGTTAGTACACATTATAATTTAGTATTATCTATATTCCGAATATTATTGTAAAGGAAACCATGTATTTCATTTTATATTAAGGAAGTTATTTCAATTAAAGATTATACTTCAAAACACACTTTGTTTTTAATTAAAATACATTTATTATCCAATATGAAAAACACAATTTATTTTAATATCTAAATAAAATAATTAAAAAAAAACCAAAAGGATATGGTCATTGTGGAAGAGTTTAAAAATTTAAATGGCACACCTTAAAATAAAAATTGTACTATAAAATAATGTAAACACTCGAGACATTTAAGTTATGAAAATTAAAAGTATAAGAATTATTTACAATTTTTACTGTTTTGAATATTTGTTTTAAATATGAATATATTAAATTATTGTCATGGAAGGAAGAAGTGTGACGAGACTCTCGATATGATTATATATTGTGTATGTACATCTCTTTATATAAAGATCAGGTACTCTTTTGAGAATTCAGCGATCATGTTTCACAATATTACTTTGTCCGACCTGAAAATAATTTGGAATATTAAAAAAAATATATATTTGTTTAGTATATTGTTGAGTCCTAATATCAACTATGGAATATTTAAAAATAAATTTCCCAGAAAATCATACAATGGCCAATTGCCAAATACATCAAAAAAGTGATAATGTGACTCTCAAATTACAAATTATACTCACTGCGAAGTGATCTTTTGGCTGGACTGGCTTGTGTTTTAGTTAAACTTGCTTTAGTTTCTTTTTTGGGTTTGGTCGAACTTGTTTTTGGTTCTTTTTTAGGCTTAGCTAGAGTGGCTTTTACTGGTTTTTCGGGTTTAGCCGGACTCGCTTTTGGTTCTTTTATGAGCTTAGTCGGACTTTTTTTAGGTTTGGCTAACTTTTTGGAAACACTTTTTTTAACCGGACTTGGAGTTTCCTTGCTTTTGGCAGTTATTTTAATCTTAATAGTTGATTTTTTAATTTCCTTTGATTTGGCAGACACACGCTTCAGCTTGGAATCTTTTTCTTTTGCTGATTTTATACTTTTCACAGTGGACTTCACACTTTTTGAAACGCTTTTTTTTGCAACTCTTTCGGTGACTTTAACCTTTTTAGGAGGCGATTCCAATGTACTCTCTGCTTTACGTTTTGCGCCTACAAAAAATATTAACCGTAAATATTTTGGGAAATATTTAATTAATCAAGAAATGTCAAACCTTTTGAAGATGTAGATGTGGATTTCGTCTGGGATTTACTGGGTTTTTCTTGTTCATTGGCAGCTGTAACAATATGAATTTTATCACAACTTCAAATCTATAGTTAAAACATATTAATAATTCATACCTAATTGTCTTTTAGAATTTCTTGTTTTGGTCGTGGGTTTATCTGCCGACTTTGTGGTTACATCTGAAGCAAATGTAACTTTTTTCTTATCCTCTTTATTCTATGAACAATAATTTAATATAAATATTACGTTACATGTCATGATTTAATTAATTTTTACCTTTGATGGAGAAGTTGCAGAAGTTTGGAGAGGAATGTTATTTTTACCTCTTCTGCCTCTAACACTGATGAATGAATTTTCTGGATCAATCTTCAGGGAAGACTTTTTCGACACAACCCCCGTTTTAGAAACTGAACTCACAACTTCTATACTTGTTACTTCACTTTCAACAACAGCAGCAATCAGTTCCTTTTTCATCGTCTTGTTATCTTATTCTTCTTGGCTGGACTTTTTTTTGCAACACCTACAGGACCTCTTTTCCTAAATAATTGTTATAATTTTAATTGAAATATAAACCTACGATAATATTTAATTATTTATTACCTTAAAGCCCTTGCTTTCACTGGCGATGGCGAGACAGCCTGAATCGGTGACAATTGTTTAATGCTCATCTTATTAATTCTTCCTCTTTTGCCCTTGGCCGGTGTCGATTGACCGACGATGGAAATGTTCGATACATTATTCTGATTCTTCGGACTAAGCAATAAAGATTCTTCATTGGCTTTCTTATAAAAAGCTGAAGTCTTTACAGTCGGCAATGTTTTTGGGGATCTCGTACTTCTTGGAGTTTTAACAACAGACTTGGATAAAGACGCGTTATTTGTGGATTTCTGGAGCAAACCCCTGTTCGATCTGTTAGGAGATTTCTTTCCTGGTGAAAGTACAGGTGATATTTTGGTGGTTCTAGAAATCCTGGGAGTCTTTAAAAGATCTTTAAGTCCTGATATGTTAGGGGATTTGGGAGATCTTGGTGTTTTTAACAATTTTTTAACTCCAGAAAGGTTTGTTAAATCATTTTTGGGTGATTTGACTGATTTTGGAGTTGATAATAATTTTTTGACACCCGAAATATTTGTCAAATCATTTTTAGGAGATTTAACTGTTTTAGGAGTCTTGAGTAATTTCTTCACTCCTGAAACTGAGGTGAGATCATTCTTGGGTGATTTGACTGATTTTGGAGTCGATAATAATTTTTTGACACCCGAAATATTTGTCAAATCATTTTTAGGAGATTTAACTGTTTTAGGAGTCTTGAGTAATTTCTTCACTCCTGAAACTGACGTGAGATCATTCTTGGGTGATTTGACTGATTTTGGAGTCGATAATAATTTTTTGACACCCGAAATATTAGTCAAATCATTCTTAGGAGATTTGACTGTTTTAGGAGTCTTTAATAGTCTCTTCACTCCTGAAACTGACGTAAGATCATTCTTGGGTGATTTGACAGATTTTGGAGTTTTCAACAAATTTCTAACCCCACGAACATTAGTCAAATCATTTTTAGGAGACTTAACAATTCTGGGAGTGCGAAGTATTCTCTTAACACCGGAAAGTCTCGGTGTTTTACTTGGTTTGGGAGTTTTTAACAACTTTTTAACACCAGACACGGAAGTCAAATTATTTGTAGGTGATTTAACTTGTTTCGGTGTTTGTAGTAATTTTTTAACTCCAGATACATTACTTAAATCATTTTTTGGGGATCTCAACAACCTTGGTGTTCCAAGTAGTTGCTTTACACCAGAAATATTAGTGAGATCATTTTTAGGAGATTTAGTAGCTTTCGGAGTTTTCAATAATTTTTTTACGCCAGACACATTTGATAAATCATTTATGGGAGACTTTGTATATTTGGGAGTTCTTGATAATCTTTTTTGTGTAGAGGCTGGATTTTTGGGGGATTCGTTTCCATTGAGATTCTGCATAGACTTGTTTGAATCATTCTTGGATAATCTTCTGAATGTAGGAGTAGCCATTAATTGAGCTACTCCAGAAATATTCAATAAATCATTTTTTGGAGACTTACTTACACTCTTTTTTTGAGACGATGACGATTGCAAAGGAGAAGGTTGAGTCTTAGTGGAAGATTTTAATAATGATGATCTGGTAGGTTTTGATAAACCTGAAATTCGCTCTTTTAGGTTCTCAATTGAATTACCATATAACAATTCAAATGAGGCATTTATAATGCTATTATTCAGAACGTCATCAGCTAGCAATATTGAATCTTGTTGAAGACTGTCTGAAAGTTTTCTTCTCAAAGGACTACTAAATACGTCTTGTCTCTCATTTCTGGATTCGATAATGAATTTTTTCGAAATTGTTTTCTTGGCTGTCGAGTGTTTCTCTTTTAATATTTCAGGTACAAGTTTGAAATTGCTTTTGGGTGTATTAATAAAAATAGTTCTTGTTGATCGTTCATATGTGGACACTTTTCGTGACAGATTTAATGATTTTCTAGCACTGCCTAACATTTTCTTTCCCACTAGCTTACGAGGTTCTGTTTTTGATAGAAGTTTTGATCGAAGGCTCTCGAGTGAAGTTATTGGACTATCAGAAGGATTTACAATGCCTCTGGACGAACGGCGGGTATCTTCTTTTAATTTTGGTGTTGATGCTTCTACTTCGAATAATTTCGAAAGTTCTGGAGTGGTATTGATAGTTTCCGCATTGGGTGAGTAAGGAGGCGGAGTCTTGGGTGAACCCAACTCTTTGGGAGATGCAATAGGAGACAAGGTAAGAATTGAATCTGAGGCAGTTTTGATTGAAACACGCCCCGAAGATCTGGTATTTGGACTCAATATTTTTGGAGAACTACTGAGTCGTTTTGGAGACGCAGTCAGTTTGGCAGATTTCTTTGTAATGGGCGTTTCTGCAATAAATGATGGCGATTTGCTCTTCATGCTGGAATCAAATAAATTGCTAGCAGATAAATCATGCGAACTATCAACATTTTTGGATCGAGATGTCCTGGATGTCAAAGACAAGCTTAATTTGTTCACTGAATGTTTTTCCACTAGGCTATTAATGTTGAAATGTATATTTGATTTCCTTGCACTCTTTTTAGAGTTGGAAGCTAGTGCTTTAAGAGAAGATCTTCTTGGTTGAGAAAGAAGTTTCGATACAACTTTGTAGTTAGATTTGGGAGTGCTTATGACATATGAAGAATGCAATGAATTATTTCTGAGTGATCTATTCACAGGAGTAACGCTTTCCGAACTTTTATTCAGACTATTCGACTTTGGTGATGGAGTGCTTTTCAAAACAATACTATTGTGAGAAGACAGATTCTTGAGAGTTGACTCGATAATCCTTGACAATGATGATTTTCTTGTCGGAGTTACTATCTCATAGCTATTATTTAAAATATCGGATTTAGTATTAAGTAAATCATCTTCCTTTTCAGGAGTTGAATAAATATTTGACAATGTGGCTCTTCGAGTTGCAGCTTCGGCAATTTTTTTCGGAGTTGTTGAGGTTCGTGTTATCTTTAAGTTAGGTTTCTTGCCTGAAGACTTGGGCTTTGGCGAAAATAATTTCTTTTTTGGTGTTACAATTTTACCGCTGTCATTTGGACTCTTTTGTGACAGTGTACTTTTCCGGGCAGATACTGGTTTTGAGGTAGACAAGGTGATTAAAGATGACCTTTTTCTGGTAGACAATATTGGTGTACTTTTTTTGGCAGATCTAGTTTTCTTCGATTCAGATATTGGAGTGTTATTCAGTTCAGATTCTTTTGGAGATATTACAACAGCAATCTTAGATTTGCGTGAAGATCCAACTTTGGTAGACGATACATTGGATGAAATTGAACTATTTGCAGGAGTGACAGCTGAATTTGGTGAACCAACTACCGAAACGGGTGTAGATTTGGTGGAAGACAATCTATTCTTAGGAGTTACAGATTTACTAATACGAGGACTGTCCATCTTCAGCACAGGAATAGTTTTTGGAGTTTCATGCGATGAAGAACTCTTTAAAACACTCTTCCGAGTTGACCTAACATTTGTATTTGACGGTGTAACATTGGCTACTGGTGTATTTTTCGGAGTAACAACTTCAATAGTTTTGTTAATATTTTTGGATATTGGAGTATTTTTACGAGATTCCATTTTGGGAGTCGCCAATTTTGTATTAGGTATGGGGTTTTCCGAAATCGGCAAATTCTTTCCAGTTGATCCAATCTTAGAAACTGATAATGGGTTAACTCTTAAAGATTGTCGTTGTATTGGTGTGGCAATCTGACAAGATGTATTCAAAGCGGGAGTCACAGGAGTTTTCTCTGTCTTGTTTAATTTCTGACTAGTATTATTTACTGTCGATACTTTAACAGGAGATTCAGACACAGTACTTTTAGAATTCGGTGATGGAGTCGATGCAAATGCAACACTTTTACGTGGAGAAGAGTTTGTTTTATATGGAGAAGGACTTTTCAGAATACTCGATGATATTAGTGGGGCAGGTGTATTGTTTTGGTTACTATTTAGACTCCTTCGTGTTGTTGGTGTTGAATTATTGTTAGGTGTCAAATCTAAAGCCGGTGAATTATCAACACTTATCTTGTGAGGTTGTACTTTCTTGCTAGTGGACCGAACGGGAGACTCTTCAAGTATTGTGTGTACTCGGGTCAACCTTTTTACTCCTGATAGCTTAGTGGATGAAGAGGGTGTAATGCCAGTTTTTGGGGTGGTATTTTGGCTCTTTGGAGAGTATTTTGCAATAAGAGCTTTCCTGGCTGGTACTAGTGAACCTCTAGTAACTTTAACACTAGTACTAGTTCTTGACAAAATACTACTTGAAGACTTTGGTGGCACTGACCTTGCAAGTGGTTTTGTAATTTTGATATTCATGCTGGGTGTCTTTGATTTCAAGTGAATTTTTGACGTTGTGTTAGGAACAATGGCTTTTTTGACAGAGCTTTTAGCTGATTGTGCTACTCGTTTGGATTTCTCTTGTGATGCAACAGGTGTTGAGGGTTTCACTATCACATTACGATTTCCTGGTGTACGAGTCAGCATAAGTAGGGCAGCTTTTTTGTGATCATCTAAGATTAAAAATAATTTTATATAAAAAACATCAACAACTTCTAATAATATAAAATCTTACCAAGTATCACAGGTGCATCCAATTTTTTTACTTCATTACTTTTTCTTTTTTTAGAAACTGACACATTGTTTTCAAGATGTGTCGGGGATGACACAGTAATAGATCGTTTGCTCTGTCTTCTCCCTGAAATAAAATATACATAGTTTTATTATTAATGTGTAAATGGTAAGACTGAAGATACACTCACCAGAAATGGTACTATTAAGTTGGGTGCGACCATTGGGAGAAGATAGAACCGGTATCTCCATATCTTCTTCAACGCCATTTGCAGATTCAACATTACGGCGTTGGGGTTTCACTACAGCCACTTGACGATTATTAGAAGTGAAAGAGCCTACAATATTTATATGAGAATCAATTGAAATTAATTAGATAATGCAACATCTTTATACCTATATAAATATTACCAGATAATGCACTTAAGCTACTTCTGCCTTTTAAGTCGAAAACTTTTTTGAGTTTAGGATCAACTTTTCTTATGGTGATATCACTTTTTCTACGACCAATACTCCCTTTAGTTTTAATTATGGGAAAGAATTCTTTCTTAGAACCACCTGCAGTAATAAACACATTAATAAAAATGAAAATACATTGATTTAATATGATATTTTTTACCTTTGGGTTTTTTAACAGGTATATTTGATTTAGAGCCCATGTTGAAATACTCCCATTTGAATGTAACGCCAGCAAATGTAATTAGATCACCATTGATCAAGACCTTGCTGACGATTGCCTCTTTGTTGACGCAGGTCGGAGAAGTATCAGACAAGTTTTGGATGGTTGTCTGGTGATTAATAGAATATTAAAATTAATAACAATTGAACAATTTCCAATGGAAAAAAAAAATTGAATTTAAAAACACACTATTTAATTATTAAGTTCAATTATTTTTTGTACAATATATGTATAGGCATGTACTTAAAACTAAATGGATCTACGTGATACAAAATAAGGTAAATACTCAGAATCAAAAGCTCCAATACACATACAGTTTTCATTTGACTATCAAAAAAAAAATAAACGTAATTTCAATGGAAGTATTAGGACCCAATGAAATAATTATTATACTAAACTAATAATTTATACAAGAATCCTTAAATATAACTAGAATTAAAGGCAATATACCTCAGTGGGATGTACGGTGATAATACACTGGCGAGGGGCAAATTCTTTTTTATTATTTTGAAGTATTTTAATGGAACAAGAAGAAGCTGTACCAATAATGCTAGAACCACTATTAATAAGATGTCTCGGCCCTATACTCCCATCTCTTTTCACTATAGTCAAGTAACCACCACCTGTCATCCCTGCTTAATACCTGCGAATGGGAATTTAAAATTAAATTAGCAAAATCAACATCAACTCGCTACCCCTGATTGATTACATATCAAAATTAATAAGTTATGTTTTAGTCAGCATATTAACCAATATTTTGTACATTTTATTATACCATGGAATCAATCTCGAGTGTCACAAATTAAGATGAAATATATTTTATAAAGAATGTCCGTTTTTTTAATCTAAAAAGAGTTAAAAATAATCAAATATATTGAAAAAATGATATTAATAATTTTTATCAGGGCATATCACTTACTTTAAGGTTATGTGATAACAGCTTGATCAATTACGATTACATTTAAAAATACTAAAGCAGTAGTGTAGCGCAGACATGCATGGCGTTAGAAAATGTATGAACACAGTGTTTCGTTATTATTAATACAGGTTATTCTCATTAATGTGAAAACTTTTTTGATTGTTTGTACAAAGATAGCTCTAATAAATGTCATTAATTAGTTCGTGATTGATATTATTATACAGAATGCGCCATGATATGAATACAATATGTACTGTTAGAAGTATGATATTTGAATGAGATGCTGTTGTATATTGGAGACCTGTGACAAGTGGCCATGAGAGGAACACACGGGACACGGGCTCTGGGTCGGCGGCTGATCTGCGCGGACAGAGTACAGCGGCCAGGAGTACACCACCGGACAGAGTATAGCTATCAGGACCGCAGAACAACACAGGAGACGGCAACAAACCTCACAACTAATATTCCATCACAAAACGACCGTTACCCGCGGGACACAACGCTGCACTGCTGCCAACTGCAACAACATCAAAACATCGTACATGCATATATTCCTTAACGGTTTTCTACTGTGGCAATTTTCATTTTCACCGCCATGAAAAAAGGAAGCAAATGTCTAGATAATAAAAATACTCAACCCAGACGTGTATTCATACTTTATAGCTGTTTTAATAATTAAAAACAATATTTATTTTATTTGAAATATTTTATTAATAAGTTAATTGAATAATTTTATTGGCTCGAAGACTTCTTCGTTTTCGGATAGTACTATTCAAACGTGCAACTGTTTCTTGATCAAAAATATGTCGATCAAACATATTTTAATTGTTGCCGAAATGAATTTTATAAGAAAATAGACTCAGTGAAACCGAAAAATGACTCTATAAAATATAATTTATTATTGTTTAAAAATTGTTGGTAGTTTTGCACATATACATGATGTGGAGGTGAGCGTGTAGTGTGTTGAGTAGCCGTAAAGTGGTGGTTGGCAGCAGTGGTAGTACGGTCTCGCAGTGTTGTAGTGCCGGTAGATCTCGCTGGTCTCGCAGTAATCCACGGTGATCCACGAGCAGAGCGACAGTCCAGTACAGTCCAGTACAGCCAAGCACAGCCAGCCACAGCCAGCATCATGACTGACGAGTATTTCTATGGTGAGTACAGCAAGTATGGCCAGGACAGACAGCAGGCAACACGGCCACCAGGCTCTGCTCGCCGGCCCTGTCCTGCTCTGCCGCTGTCTGTTGTCCTGATACTCGTGGTGCTGTTCTCCTGTCCGCAGCCCACAGTACAGCAAGGCCTGCCTGTCCCCGCCGCCCCCCGCCGCCCCCTCGTGGTCCTTTGCCGGCCCGCCATGTTGCCCCGCTCTTGCCCGCCCCCCTCTGCAGTTACCCCTCCCGCCGCCCCCTTCTCCCCGCCAGTACAAGGTGGTGTATCCCCCGCAGCCCCCGCCGCCCCCGCGCCAGCCCAGACTCCATCATTATGTACTTCCTTACAAGATTGTACTTCGGCGTACATGTGGCCTCCACGACTTGCCGGTGATTTTACTCGCTGGCAAAAACGTGATCATTGTCTTAATTTCCTTTACATTTTATTATTACTTTTCTATTTGTTTTAAAACTACCCAAAATGAACTGGTCAATAATCCCACATTTGATAAATCCCGAAGTATGGAACATAACCTCAAATTGTTTCGCGCCTTTTGGCGTTCTTTAAAGACGCCATTTTAAAATGTATGTAAATGTTCTTTCAGGAGTTACCCTTTCCGAAACTAACAAGACCGAAACGTGGGACCCGGAAATCAAGGCCGAGGAATATCCCCGCACCAACAAACTGGTCATCAAACAGGCATTGTTAGGCAAAGACGCCGTACAAGGAGAATACAATGTGGTACAGGTGTGTACAATATTATATTACTATTTAATACCGGTATAATTATATTCGAGTGATGATAACTTCAACCAAGCTTTTGATCGGTGCATTGGGTCGTTCTGACTTCATAGTTCCGATTGTGATTTCTTGAGGCATTTGTCTGACTTATTTATTGCATTCAGTGTTATTCAGTGTGTATTTTTTTTTTATTAATTTATTTTCTGCCCGATTTTAGGTGGAAACGATGTCCATAAGAGATACGATAAAAATTCCAGTCGCCGTATTAAAAGCGGGAGAAGACAGACATGTCCGATTGGACTTAGATTTCCCAGACTCCCCAGTAACATTCACCTTGATCCACGGTTCCGGCCCCGTTCATCTGGTCGGTCAACATTTATTAGGAGCCCTGGTTGAAGAATTCGAAGATATGGACGACATGGAAGAAGAGATGTTGGATGAGGAAGAGGGCGATGAACCACATGTGAGTGATTCAATTTAATTTTGTAAATTTTCTAAATTCCATGATGATATCCATATCTACCATTATTATTTTGAGAACTGCGAGAGTTCGTTTTGATTTTTTCGCTGTCCGAGATACATTCGAGGCATTTGTCTGATATTATTATTTGCCACAGTGTATTAGTTGGTGAAAGACTGTTTTTTGATTTGATGTATGTATTTCTACAGGACGAAGAGGATGAAGATGAGGACGCCCCCAAGAACAAAAAACCCAAGCTGTCTAATAATTCAAAGGGAAAAGCGCCCGCACCCAAGAAGAACTCGAAAAAGTAGATGACTAAATTGGCTTGCCAAAAATTAAAAAAAAATTATTATAACTTCATTGTCCTCTCCTGATGACCGTTTTGGTTGTATTTTTAAAATGTAAGCTTTATGCAGTTTTACTGTTCATCATCACTATGTTCTACGTTACATCATAGAATCTCCTCGCAGTCGAAAATGAGATGTTTTCATTGATTTGAGATTTGCACCGTGGAAGAGAGATAACTAAGGAATGATTGTTTTCTTCATTAATACATTGACAGAGTCTTAGATGAAACTCTTTCGCTAGTGACATTCTAGATGTACACGTAATTGTGTAATCAATCACATGTAGGCTGATCGAACAGTGGGAGGGCTATTTAATAATAAAGTACACAACGTTAGAAATGTAAGGTCTCGAGAAAATAGTAATATGAGCGCAGCGGCGTCGTCTTGTGGATTGGTGCAGCCATGCGAACATTCAAACTTTAATTATTGTATCCAGCATGTGGAAATCTATAGGTATTATTTTGTGTATTGTCGCTGAGGATTTCTCTTTCGAATTTGATAACAACTAAGTAAAGAAAGACAACATTTTATTTTTGTACTCTCCATCGACTGATTTGTATTTTTGATTATTATTATTTTTTTTATTTTAATTTAAATATTTCACATTCATATCATTCCTTAACGACTGTAACAGTTGCCATGTCACAGTTTGCACATTGTAATTCAATTTTTTTTTTCCTAATCCTCTTCCACTACATGCACTCGTAACTTTAAAATATTGACAAAGTCTTTGAGAAACCGAGTTTACAAATAATTAACAGTTTGTTTTTTTGTACATAAATTATCAACATAAGACAGTAAACAATAAACAAAATTTTTCATAAATGGTGTATTTTTTCTTCCTCCAAATATCCAAATGGTATTCGCGTCAATGGATTTGTCATAATTTTGGTTTGAATTGTTTCCTGTATTTTGGATTGTATATTATTGAGTTTGAGATTTTTTTGGAGTCTTGATTTAGTCCTGCTTCGAATGTCTTAAAACTGAAAGATAAAATTATTAATTAATTTGTTTCTGTGATCAATGACTATTTGAATATATAAAAATTATCATTTCTATATTAAATTACAGGACAAATACATAGTGACAATATTGTTAAAAATATTTTGAAAGCTATTCTGACTATTCTAGGGTCGGCAGACTTACATAAGTAAAAAATAATTTCAAATGTAACTATAAAATTGAAGTGTCTTTTTTTATATGGATTTATTCTAAATGAATCGCACATAAGGAAGCAAAATTTAAAAAAAGGTGATTTTAAAGTTATGTATGCTGATAATAATTCACAAGTATAATAATGGCAACATTTTGTATTCACCAAATACCTGTTAATTATATTCTAGTATTTTATTATATTAAATACTCACCATAATCCTCAACTTTCTAGTACTGCTTACTAGCACGGACTGAACGAAGTTTGCTTCAAACCGCTACTTATATACTCGGAATGTTACATTCTCATAATATAATGTAACATTTTATAGTGATTATATTTCAATTATCAAGTCAAAATGAATTGTCAGGTGTTAATTTAATCTCGGCTAATGTATGAAGATAAATAGTTTCAATATTAGTATGTTTATCGAGTAAAAGTCATAAAGTGGTACAATATTGTTTATTCATTAATTATTATTTAACAACGCTTAGATCTACCATTTTTATTATAAATCGATCAAACAATTTTATATAAAAATGGCAATCGCTAACTTCTAAAAATCTAATTTTAAATTCATTTAAATGTAGTACAAATTAAGAAAATTAAAAATTACTCATCCGAACTATACATTTATAATAATCATAAAAACTCCATAATTAATGCAAACAGTGTACTTGTGTGTGTGAATGCGAGGGTGTTTTATGTGTGTGTGTGTGAAACTATTGCAAAGTATAAAAAAATAATATTCAAAATAGGAATAAGTTTTTTTTGTACATGTTTGTTTTTCCCCATTGTTGTGTAGATTGTCAAAAAGGAAACTGAATGAAATGAATATAATTGTGAAAGAAGATTCGATACAATTATCAACAACAACATTTGCAATTTATAAATGTTTACACGACCAACTCATGTTATTTTTTTTTTTAAGTGAAATCTCTACAAAACGTTCAATTCAATAACAATACAAGTTTTATACGGCGTCAAAGCGTCGTTTATGTGTTAAATAACATGCCTCAGAAGTATTAATAATATAACTAGGTGTCCACTATTTAGCAAAAGCTTACAAGCAAACTCTTCATTTTCAAATTACCGATCCGGAACAAATACTTTCGTATGGTCCTCGTCGGTCAATGATAACAAGACAAAATCAACTCTTACTAAAAAGTGAGAATAATGTCAAAAACAATCGGAGCGGAGTCAATTATATATATTATTTTGTCAAGTGTAAGTCACAACAAGTACCGCTGATGAAATTCACAATGTTTTATTTAATATAATATACATTTAATTTACTCAGGAAGGTGTCGTTGTCTCTAGTCAATTCAAAATTTTTCTTCAAAAATTTCAAGGCATATTTGGTTAACATAAAACAAAATTGTTGGAATGTGTCTTCAAGTAATCGAAATACCCACCCGATAAACAGACAGGTAACAACATACATACACAATGATTGTGGTCGAGTAATTCAATCACATTCGGTCAAATATCATATCTCACAATAAAATAAACAAGAAGTGCAACTACTTTTAATTTACCTTGTATGAACCTCAAGTTTTACTCTCTGGGTTTTGTAAAATACACATTACAATGACTTTAATCACTAGAATCCATATTAACATATTATTTTATCATTTAAAAGTAATCGACATACTTCTCTCGACATTCCACCGGATGCAGCACAAGATCTTAATTAATAATATACACACCGAAAAGCACATCAAAGAGATTGCACACATTGCGTAAAAGGAATAGAAGAAGAAATTTCAAATCAAATAGAGAAACGACACACATCTGCGTAAGCCGAAAGCTTCATGCAAAAATAAACACATCAACAGACAACCGTTACATTATATTTATAAACAATTTTAAGCATTTTCATTAGAACAGTCTATATTGTCTATAAATTTATTACAAAGATTTTAGAGCGAGACGTACATTACTATTTATTGATTATTTTCACTAGCAAACTACAACAAATGTTCAACAGACACACATACATATTTAATAACATCACAACAACAAGATGCTGATATTTGCATAGGATTCTAAACATGTGTGGTGTATGCGAGTGAAGATTAGCAAGAGGACACAAGATTAAGGATTGAAGAAAGACAATATAATATTAGTTGCCCTACTCATAGAAAAGAGCGTCTCCTAAATAAAACAAGGAATTCTACACAAAAACACTATATAGAGTGTGTACGCACATCTGGTCGGGATAATCAAACTTTAAATACAGCATTCATGTAAACCCTTCGAAAACCCAACTTATTTTTACAATAATATTAATGATGATTCTACTCAAAAGTGGTTGATAATTAAATTTAACTAATCATTATTGTTCGGAGAGAATCTAATATTTTTCTTTAAAAAAAATATATATAATATACTTTCATATTCAATAATAATTGACACAATGATAATATATTTGTTTGTATTAAAATAATACTTTATCTGAATATCCATTTTTGATGAAGGGCATCATTGCTAATTGTTGGTTTATTTTGTAGTGAGTGTTTTTATGTTGTTTGAGAAGCCATAGGAAAGATAAAAAATATCAAAAGGTGACGTAAATACATTTGATGTGAGAGCTGTGGATAGTAGACGAATAGATTTAGAGTTAAAGGCAGAGAGAAGATTATATTTTAGAATGTAAAAAAGCCCAAAAGACAAATTTTACACATGTTCATGAATGAATGAATGCACAGTTAGATATCAGATTATACAATTTTTTAAAGGAGACTACGCAAGTTTCATTTTAATGCAATGTAAACTTGTATCGAGTGTTCTCCTCAAAGAAACATGCATTATATCACATATCACAGCTTTTGACGTTTTTACTTCCATTTTGTTCAATTTTCATCTTACCTATGGAAATCGAATCGGACAACAGATTATCTCATTTATTTATCTACAAATGTATTACATTTAAACATTACAACTAGAAAACCGTAAACAACTGGTCACAAAAATTAAATAAAATCCACCACACAACAAACATGCAACATTCTTCTGAAGATTACATTGAAGCGTATGTAAGCAAAAAAATAAAAAACACACATTTATATTTATTTAAAATCAAGTATTGCATTTCCGTGTAACATCGATGTGAGTGTATTGCATTGGATGTATATCGATTACTTTTCTCTTTTTCAATGATAAAAGTTTTGGGGGAAAAATATTTTATAAATCTACATCTATGCTCTTTATCATAAATTCAATGCACTTAATTTGTTTGAATTAAAATTCAATCTTTTACAAAAATGACATCTAAACAAACTTTCTCAACAAGATATCACAAGCCGTGTGAATACATATTTATAAATATATATTTATTTTTAAAATTTACAGAACTCAATTGAATGATGATTAAATCAATACATAATATCTAACAAACTCGATTATCATTCAAGTAAGTGTATGGCCAATAATTGATATCTGCGTCGTTTATCAAGTTGAACAGTATTTCTTAAGAGGAGAATTATTTTTATAGTTTAATATCAAATAGCTTTACAACATCTTCATGCATGGCTATACAAGTTCATAACTATTAAGCTCGAAAACAATGCTTTCATCGTGTGAAAGAAAGAGTTTAATTTGTAATGAATCTTAATGATTCCCTTATCAGTCGAAATACAGTTAGTGACACACGAAGGTAATTTAATTATTGCTCTCATTCATTGTGTTAAAACGATTCTAATATTTTAATGAATCACATTATAATTTGATCGCAGCATCATATTTATTATTCACCATACACTTTGTCTCGAGTGAAAGTTGAGAGAAAAATAATCAAAACACGTTTTAATATCATGGTTATTCGGATACAGGATGTCACTCTTTTACTTTCAATATTTAAGATTGATCAAATATTCACAATACGGTACTGAATTACAGTTTATGTATAATTTATACACAACGTATAACAAATAGATTTAACACTCTATAAGCTAAATTTTGACAACAAGCAACCGTTACAATGTTTTTATTTTTCATTTGGTATCAATTCACCATTATCTATAAATAACCCTTTTTTAGCAATCATCAACTTGATGTTTTCATTTGAAAATAACGATTTTTTTGAATATCATCGAAACAATTTAATTTTATTAGATTGCCCCTCTTCAGAATGATTAAGATGAAGAGATCAGATATTGAAATTCGACCATTTACCAAGTGGGATAAATACAGGCAGAGCATTTTCATATAATATTATCTGCGTGTAGCAAGTAAGTATTCAGAAGAATATTATTTCAAACAATTCAAATGATTATTACAATAATAAAAAAAACAAACAAGAGTATTATTAAAGGTAAACTTGTAAACATTAACTATGAAGACTGTGACGGGTTCGACTAAAAGTTACACTGTGTAACACTAGAATTATTACACTTTAGGCTTGATACATATTATATAATGTTTATAAAGTAGTAGTTTAGATAAGTATACGACAAACAATGTATTAGTTGATTAGTATTTTCACACAGAGAAAGCTACAATAGTGAAAGGATTGGTTAATTAGTTTTACTTAGTGTAAACACGAGGGGCATAACATATATATTTTTTCATCATTTTTACCTTTATGCAACTAATTTTACAAATATATATATGTATGTATGTATATTATAAATGTAGTAATAATAAATGATGAATCAACTAAGCAACTTGTTAAGTGATACATTGTGACGAGATGGCAGTTTTATTGTTTGGTGAAGTCGGTTTGTATTATGTTTGCTGTTGAATATTTAAAATAGAAAGCATCTGATCTATCGATTTCTTGTTTTTTGTTTTAATCAAATAATATGATATTTTAAGGGTATATTAGACAATGATCCCGAAACTACCACAAACCGACTCGGTCTTCTCTGTCTTCTCGTTCACTGCATCACACATTTGCTTTCGATCTGCGACTTGATTTCGTTCACCTGCGTTTCGATTGTGTTTTTCAACTCTGAAATTCACAAAATATATTGTTAATATACGGATTATTTATTTATTTAAAGGTATATTGTCGAATCTTACTGGTGAAGTCATCTTGATCTTCAAGTTCAGCTTCCGCAGCCAACTCTTCAGGAGTCTTCTTTTTGCGCATCAGTGGATTGTCAGGTTCCACAGGCATCTGTTCCACAATTTCCTCCTTTTTCTTTATGTTATACTGTAAAAAATAAATAATAATCATGAAAATAAGTGTTTGATTCACACTCAATATGAATAAATGGGTGTTTTATCTTCATTTTAAAATTAAATAATTATTTCAATTAGATTTTAAATAAGACTGTATTTAATATGTGAGAAGGATAGAACCGTAGTCGAGTTTTCGTTGAGCCTCTCCCTATAAAATGCGGTTGCTACAAGATCTCATCGTAATTGGTGTCCCAAGGGACTGACTCGAATTCAGGGGGAAGTTCTCAAACTTATAATCATAAATATAATTGTTGAATGTGTGTGTATGTTGTATGTATGTATGTCTGTACAGATCCCTCAACCACCAGTGTTACCAGATGGAAAAATAATATTTTATGTAATTACTTTACTATAATCAATACATATCTAAAATCTCGAAATGGGTATTTTAATGATATAATATTAAATTAATTTCAAAATAATATTAGATATTTAATATTGCATAATAAATGACAATTCTCAAAAAATTGTATTTATTGGGAGACTCGCTTTTTAAATATTGTGATGAGTATGAAAACCGTATTAAATTATTGTATTGATAATTTTCTTTGAAAATTCAAACATATTCTTTATGAAAAAATAAAGAGCTTACAACCTTCCTATGAAAAAACCAAGCACATTAACAAATTGAAAATTTCAATTAAAATTACCCTAGTTTAATATAATTCGATAACAGCAAGTTTGCTATGCTACTTTAAAAAATGCCTTGTAAAAAATATTATAGTAATTTATAATGAGGTAGTGTATATTTAGAACAGTTTGAGAATCTCTAAATAAATTCCTGGAGCAGATGTCGGTGGTATATTTTTTCAGCGATCCTTCAGCGGATCTTGTAAAGCGGCTTACGCGGCATCAATTAATTAGGGGAAGGCATTACGCACAAAGTATATCTTTATAATTGACCGCAATGATTTCCCGCAGGACTCTATTTTCAGATAGTTAGCTGTCTCCGGGAAATTCCTCTTCCACGAATATGTCCACAGAGACAAAGAGGGCAAAAAGAATAGAAAAGCTCGCGCAAAAAGCTAAGACGCCCTACTCAGAGAAAAGGAGATTACGGATCCATGACAGCAAGAAAATTGAACATCCAATTGAATTTTCATTCCACAATATTGTCCTTCTATTATTATATAATGTACATCAACAAAGTGATAATTTATATTTTCAAAAATAATCAAATTGAGAATTTGTAGGATGAACTTTAAACACTTAACAGTGTTTTGAAGGATGCTAAGTTATCAATAAAATATAACAAATTTATATTTTGTATAATAAAAAAATAAATAAAACTAAGTACACCATCTATATAAATGGGATTTGATTAAAATCAACCTTTGTTAATAATTATTTATAGTTATTGAGAAAAAAATGTTCAGAGTAACGCAACTTGCCCATAAACATACATAAATGTTATAGTTAATCTGTATTGGTAGTGAGAATATATTTTCACTATTGAATATATATTTTAAGCCCGTAAAAATATGTAATTTGGTCTTTTTGAAAAATGTTAATTATAAAAAATACCCATCATCGATTTATTTTATGTGGAGGGTCTATTTTTAAAGCAGTGTTTTATTAAATAAAAAAATATTCTCATATATAAAATATATAAATGATTTTATTTATTACTGCACTCTCATCACGGTGACTTGGGATCCCCCGTAATGCTCTAATGGTACTGCAGTATGATATAATAATATTTGAAAAAAAAAAATATTTGGAAGGACCGCCAATGCAAATAAATTTCAATAGATACTGAATATAGTAGTTTACTTAGAATATTTTTAAGTTAAATGAGGTTAGGGTATAAATTATCTATAAAAGTGGTATAATGTAAAACGAAGTGTATTAGGAATAAAAATCTATTCAGTGGTATTCTTATCTCAATTATCGATGAGCTTAGTAATTAGTATGAAGAACAAAGACTGCGGCAAATAGAGAATGGTAGCTTATTGTCTTAGATTGGGTACAAAAGGTGATCAATTCTCTGGAACGTTGCCTGCCTTTTAGTACATTCTTAAGAGTCTAAGAGCTTTCATCGCCCAAGACATTTTTTTATATTCCCAATTAGATGTCTTTTCCCAGAGGACACTCTTTTCATATTTAATACCATGCGATATTGTCTCAATTCGAGGCATTTAGTTCCAGCTCAATTTTTATACTAAGAACAGTGAAATATGTCTTAAAATTTATCGTATTTGATGCATGCTTTTAATATATGTATGTATGCATTATAAATTTTACTTTTCAGTTTAGTGAACTAGTTAAATTATTAATAATTCATATACTACCGTAAGCAATAAATAGCTTTAAATTTGATTTGATCGGTTATTACGACTGGGAGATCGGAAATAATATTCATGAAATCCCGATCGATCGATCTTGATCTAGGTTTACTCTGATTTCCTGTATTTTAAGGTGAATACTGATTATTAAGTCGGTGACCTGTGTAACTAGTGATAGTTAAGATCACCGATAGACAATGCATTAAATACGTTGTTGTGTATAAAAAAACCCTCTCACAAATAAGCTAGGCGTAAAATAAATAACGAAATCATTTTGAAAATTAATATAATTTTGATCTAAACTTTTCTCACAACACAATGTGTATATATTATAAATCAGTTATATTCAAAATACATATTATGGTTTAATATCATTAAAAACTTCGATTCGATATAAAAAGCGTAGTAGTTTGTTTGTTACTCCTGTTAATATATGCTGGTTAAAATTTTATTGTTGTAAAAAAATTAAAAATATGGATCAAACCTCGCATAAAAATTCCTCTCAAGGCGTTAACAAGCTTATTTAAAATTATCTTAATGATAAAATCAATAATATTATCTTACAATTTATTTATTGAAGGGTTGAAAAATATCGAACATTCGATCGGCTGGTGAGATTTGAAATGAAATTTCCGACATAATGGGAATGTCGCGATTTCTCTTCAGTGAATTAGCCATCGGGTTTCTGCGTAGCCGGGACTAAGTTGCCTTGGTTCTTGTCCCTTCTGCACCTGCCAATGGAATTAACTAAGGCCAAATTGGATAAAAGCGCCCCAGGACAGGGTGAGAATGAGACATGGAGGTTGGGAGCTAAATTGATCATTATATGGAGACTGCCATTGCAATTTAACAACGACTACAGCAATTCTTTTCCTACAATTGTTCAATTCCATTTCGAAGCTCGTCGCTATCATTAAAATTGTTTCCGCAATATTGTCATATTTTATCATTTACCAAAAGAATAATTTGTACATAATAATAATACACGGGTTAGGATGGAAAATTAGTTTGACTAAAACCTATCTCGGGATTTTGGGGCATTGGAGAATTTGAAAGCTTCATTTGGCAAACGAAATGCAATATTTCAAATTGAAAAATAAATATGCAGTTTTTAAATATGAAATACAGGGAACGTATAGTTATATAATCAATATCACCAGAAAATAAACAACCATTTTTTATTATTAAATCCGACATTAAGTTAATGTATTTAAGCTCACAAATCGTATATATAATCTTCAGAAAATGACTATTTGAGTTTAATCAAAAGGCTAAGGACGTTAATAAAATTAGTGAATATATATATATATATATATATATATATATATATATATATATATATATATAATTAAATCGTGAGATGAAACCAAGGATTTTTTTTCTAAATATCAGCGTATAGCTCAGGGAATAATGTGAGTCGTTACAAAAACTGTGGTCATGGGTTCAAAGCCCACTAGTGTTAAAAAAATTGCTTAGATCGGTATAATATATATAAATATTAAATGTATTTTACATGAGTTGAAATTGGGCTTTTTTAATAATGTGAGATTGATCATTGTCGCATTCGTTATTTTATTAAAATTTATTATTATTAATTGTTATAAAAATTTAATAATTATTATATTGAGTAGGTTTAAATTTGTTAAACTTCGGTAAGATGTATCGAGCGAAATTCGGATTCTTATTTAACTAAGTTTCTGGTTTTTCTCTTTGAAAGTTTTGATTTATACGAAGGAGACAGTGCGAAACCGCTGAAATGGTTGTGGAGGTCCTGAAAAAGCTCCCAATCGTCGTTCGTCCAAATTTACGACATATATAAATCACCAATGTTACGGTTCACCGCAATTTTGTATCGACGGTATTCGTGATTCAAATACATATACTATGTATTTGCATATGGAAGAAAGGTGAACGTGTAAATACGAAACGGCTTTAAATTTGGTTTATAAGCTGTGTGTATTAAATATTCAATGATGAGCTTTTAAGGTGCACTTAGCGTGTTTTATAAACTACACAATGTATTTAGCCTTCAAGTCATAAAATAAATCGATATTGAAGAGTGAAAGAATGTCGGTGAAGAGGAAGTTTCTTCGGTGATAACGGTGAAGCGGCCATTAGTTATTGAGTAGGAAGTTTGGTAGAAATTGACATTGAAATATTTCGACATTGAACAGTTGCCTGAAAAAGTAGAATCTTATTATAATATGTCAGCATCCGATGTGTCTAGTTGAAATGTTGTATTGCCTGAAGGAAGTCAATCTGACTCCGTTAGGGAGTCGTATTTAAAAACGGACTCCCTACTAGAGTCAATTTGACCCCAAACAGGTGTGATTTACATCTTCTTTCTTCTTAATCAGCTTAAATGTCACTGAAAATTAATTAATAATAAAACACAGAAAAAATAGTATCGATATTTATATAATACGCTATATATATATATACATTAAGGATGCTATTTTTTTATTATTGGTCAATAGTTTGAGGATTTTATTCAGTATATTATGTTCATAATTTCCACATGGAATTTAATCTATAATAAAACAAGTAAACACAACTGTTAATTGTTTACACTCGTATATTTCGCCCCAAGCACCAAATTTTCAATCGAAAATACAATGATTTATTAGTTTCTGTTTTACTTATAATCATTATAAATCGATTATCATTTAATTATTTATTTACAGTGATTTAAAAAATATAATTTTAGAAATTTGCTTTTATGTGATTTTATACAAGGTGTTTTATATAAATTAGACATTTCAAATATGCTATATAGGAAATAAAAATAAATAGTATATGTTTAATAATAATTTTTGGTTCTCATAATAATCTTATAAAGAGAATCTAAATTTTTTATGTAGAATACTTCATTAATAAGCAATTTTCATTCAAATAAATATTATCAACATAAAAAATATAAGCATAATATGTAGATAAACTTTTTAATTAATAATTTATTTATACATATACGCCCTGAGGGGATTTTTGGAGGTTTTTATAGTTTTTGTTTTTTATTAGAAACAATAATATGTTTTATTCATTGTCTGTCCAGGAAAACAACACAGGAAATCAGAATAAACCTGGATCAAGACGATCGATCGGTATTCCCGATCTCCCAGTCTCTTAGTTAGAATCTTTTATAATTAAATATTTAATATTTATTTATCTAATATATATATATATATATATATATATTTATTAATATAATATATATATATATATATATATATATATATATATATATAATTAATCATAATAGGAAAGCATGAACCATCATCACCTTGCCATTACAGGAAAAACCTAATGCGGTTCGGCAATGATGGACATTTGTCAGTATTATAAGTAAGAATATAAAAAACAGAAAAATATAGAAAATAAAAGAAACTTAAATATATAACAAATAAAAAATATCAAGTAATGAACATCACGAATGCTTAAGGTAGAGGAAATCTTTCATACTCATGAAAGCACAGTAGGGAATGATAAATATGTCATTTTCCGCCCCACTGGCATTCCATTTATTCAAAAGAACAATAGATCTGGTTAATGGGGAGTGACGGAGTATGTTAGTATGGGTCTTAGGGTTGCAAACAACGAGTGAGAGCGACAGCGCGTATAATTCTCGGGAACAAACAAACTTATGCGACTAAGTATATCTGGGATTGATAACTGGCCTCTAATCACAAGAAAGACCAATCGCATAAGTGCCACATCTCTACAATAATGAATTTTTATAATTATAAAGAAAATATATATGTACATAATCATGTTTAAAAGTACATTTTTAATACAAAGTACAAAGTGGCCTAAATGGTTTTTCAGGTATTGATGGGGAAATAGTCGATAGTATAGATGCATTATATTGAGTAAGGGTGGTAGTTTGCACTTTACGCCCCGTTAACGTCGTTTAAGAGGACTTAGTCTGGCTCTGAAATGAGCTATCAGGTAATAATTTTTAATATAGCCCTCCGAGATTGTCAATTAAACACGAACTACCAGCATAAAAGACGACGGGCTGCACATAAATGCATTTCTGTCAGCCCCAGACCTTTAATCACTTCCATCGACCCCACAATTAACAACGATATGCCATCATTTACTACCCTCATCACCTAAGGACTTTCAGACGATAACACTATTTAATAACGGGGTTAACGGGGGAGGCCTTTTAACGATTCAATTCAAAAACAAACAGTAACGATTCTTATCGAGAAACTATGTTGAAATATAGCCAATGCACTCTTTGGAGTGGTTATAGATGTTGAACAGCGGGAGGCTTCACCCTTACACAATTCTCCTTTCTACACCAACAAAAATAACCTGAAACTCTCTACACTGCAAGATGATGATGTTTATAATTATTAGGTATACATGTGTGCCGATTGCGAAAGGGATGGGGTGGTGATATTAAAGGGTGGGGAAGCCTTTGAGGGTAGAAGTGTCGCCTTTGACCGCATTGCGGCGGGCAGGGGTAACACACCCTATTACACAAGAGCCAACCTACAAATGCACCGATTGATAGTCGAACCTGAACCCAATACCAACATCAGCAGTTCACAACCACTGGTCTACATGTTTGCTTTAAAAGTGCTACTCGTCCCATGGTATCTTATTTAAAAAAAAATCACCAGTGTTATATTTTATTTGATTATTCACATTTATGGAGCACGGATCAATGTTAACCTATTCCACATTAAAAAAACCATAGATAAGTATACAGATTCTTATTCGATACAGTATTCTTAAAGTACCGGGTACAATGAATACAATATGATAATCAAAACTGTTATAATTCGTCAAGTTTAAGTGAAATCATATTCCAAAATATTTTAGTATCAAACATACCCTATTCCAAATCCGGTTTTGAGTTTTATATTATTTGTATTTTTAGTAATATATTTTTATTATTATTATTTAAAAATCCAGTCATTATTGTTTTATTAATCATTTGATTTCAAAACCAATCTGTATTAAATAAATGAATTTTGTCAAATATTTCAGTTCAGCAAAAAGTGAAATAGGCTAACATTGATCCCAAGCTCCACATTTTTAATATTAAAATAAAATAAGTTGGAGTGTTATTAGGCAAACAACATAGCAGGCCGTTAACATTAATTTGCAAATGAAATGTACGTTATATTAATGCATTTCACGAGTAGGTCATCTATTACGTGTTACACGAGTACGTTATAATACTTGACATTATAACGAGTACATTTGTAGGTACGTAGTAAATATTAATTTATGAATTGAATACCATTATTTAATGAGTTAACCCTTTTAATTGCTTACAATTTTCATATGATGATATATTTATTTTAAACTATCCTATTGCACGTCGTTCAACTAACGACTTGCAAAAATCGTTTAACGCTCAAGTGAACATCGAAAGAGTCGTTGGCGATGCATTCGATACTTTTGCCCATTTTACACATCCACGTTCATATATGTGTTTAAATATATGTATATACATCGTGATGAAATCGAAAAAAGACAATAAAATGCAATTCCAGAGTTCCACTTTGACACGACAAGAGTGACAATTCGAAGCTGCAAATAAATACCCGCTGATAGAAGCTTTACTATAAAACGACACATTTTGCAGATTGGCTCCACCAATTTTGCATTTATTATTTAGTTCGAAAAAGTTTAAGCACACATTTCGATATTATTATTATTGAAACAAAAGTTTTTGATAATAAGTTTACCTGAATGAACTCTTTTCCACCAATTCTGCCATCTACAGGGCTTGTTTAAGAGCGACCTTATATAGTAAGCTAAATGATTGCTTCTTACACTTTATTTTATTTTGTATAGGCACTTGGGTGATCTCTTTTCAACCAATTCTGCCACCTACAGGGCTTGTTTAGGAGCGACTTATATAGCAAAATATAAGTGATTGTTTCCTACACCTTAATTTATTTTATTTTATATACATTTTTTTATAATACTATTATTTATTTTTATATATGTACATATGTTCTTTTGATTTTTGTTCTAAACCTTTTTTATTATTATTGCAAAAAAAAACACTTATGAGGGGTTAATATGCAAATAAATTAATTTGGAAATATATAAATAAAATATCTAGTATTCATATTTATCCATCGTGAAGTTTATTATTAAAAACAAATTGTTTTATTTTATTGAGGTATGTAAGGATTTTTCATTCAAGTGTCGCAACGGAGCGGATCAACTCAATAAATGGACTAGCGTGTCACGCTACTGTTATTATTAAATTTATTATCGAATGAGAAGGTGAAGATTAAAACTATTCTTTTGATTAAATAGAATAAAATTTATACATCACTCATTATAAGTGGTGAATTTTTCGGTCCTGGAATTAAAGTTAGGTTGGAATTTCTCTTTGGTATATTGGATGAAGTTGGTTCACTGGCTCGTTTTATTTAGTTTAAAATGAGTAAATAGTGAAGGTGTCACATCTGGTCCCATTTAGAGCAATAATTGGAAATGGCAGGCGGTTGTGATCAAATCCTGATTAACTGGACTGGTCGTCCTTCCATTATCTACAAGTGAACAGATGCCCTCGTGTATACATCACTCGGATAGGGAGCGACCGCTTCCATTATCGTTATTATTATTCTGGATACCACTACGCCGATGCATTAATCACTATATCGCAATTAAGGTAATGCAAATTATCATCACCGTGAATCTTATTACACCACAGTAAATAAACAGTGAGTTATCACCTGATTTGGCATTTGGATACTACAAGGCAATTAATCAAATTAAAGTGTACATTTGTAATTTATTTATTTACGCTCCGATAAGCTTTTTTATTTTAGAAAGGGTCATTTTAGAGAGGGTTTTTTATACACAACAACGTGTTAATTGTCTGTCGGTGATCTTAACTATTGTTAGTTACACAGGTCACCGACAGAGCGGCTCTGCCCGACGTGTATCGAAAGCTACGAACGCGTTATTTTTTATTCTTCTGTGTTATGAAGATAAAATCATATTTTTTAATTTTTATTAAGAGAAAACAGTTGTCTAGAATACCAGAGAACCTACATCTCTGATGTGTTTTTAGACACAACAACGTGTTAATTGTCTGTCGGTGATCTTAACTATTACTAGTTATACAGGTCACCAACAGAGCGGCTCTGCCCGACTTAATAATCGCCTCAGTCTTTACCTTACAATCCAGGAAATCAGAGTAAACCTGGATCGAGACGATCGATCGGGATTTTATTAATATTATTGGAAAAAGTTTAATGGAATGTTATTTTATAATTTTCAATAGTGTTATATATATTCATTTTGTTGATATGTAGTGTTGACGTCTGTGTGAAATTCCATAATTAAATAAATATATTTAAAATAACTCCCACAATACGTTATTTTGAGATTTACGAGTATATTTTCGACTACCAACATGCAGTCGTCCTCGGAGACTCTGAGTTTAAAATTTCTTTAGATTTATGTCATTGAGCCAATGTCTATTTTTATGACATGTCATGTTTTCAAAATGTGTAAAACCACTACAGAATATTTAATGTAAGATATTTTTTTGTGGAGTCAAGTATATAATTTTTCCAATTGACTAGTACTGCATTATCATCACGGCGACTTGGGACCCCCCGTAATGCTGTGGTGGTAGTGCAGTATGATGTAGTAAGTATATGTATTTATATGTAAAATAAAATAAAATAAAAATAAATAAAATAATTGAAAAAGTAGTAGTCTTGTATCTTATTTTTATAGACTGGAAGATGTTTGTTTCTTGTCAATTTTATGCGTTAAAGTCTTCTTCCTCGTAAACGCGTTGTAAACAACCGACTCTTTGATGTTTATGTCCTAGATATATGCATTTTATTGCATCGAAGAATAAATTGTATGGTAAAAAAAGCACACAACTTTGATGTGTAATTGTAGTAATAATATTTTTTTTTATGTAGATCGTGTGATGTCTTAGAAATTGGTGCAAATCAAAGCAACATCTAAAGGCTGTATTTAAGCGAGGGTTAATTTGTGCGGATGGTGGGCAATTAGGCCCCTGATTCGATTATCATCGGTCTTCTGGTACATTAGGCTGTGGCTCTACTACGGTTATAGCACTAGTTCGGCGTAGACGTACTACGGCTCTGCTACGACGCGCTACGCCGAATACTAAAACATTGGCGCAATGCAGTCCAACTATGAAACTCCCGCGTCGCGTTTCTGATAAATACATTATTCACCACCGAATAAATAGCTTACGTAATCAATACTAGAAATTCAACACCTAGAATATATTTTGGAGACCATGAGTCAAATTTATGTATATTGTGTTGACTGCATTGTAGTACCAAACTAACAATGCACAAGATAAGGTTACATAAAGTGCATGCGATGATAAATTGCTTATTTTGAGTATAGTTTTAACGTTTGAATTATTTATCTCTTATAAATTATGGAGCAATTCTAACCCATAAATTTGACTAAGTAAAAAAGCGTGTAGATTGGACTTATTATTAATATTTTAAAACAACGTCCAAATTTCTATATTATAATAAAGACACAACGTCAATTTTTTATGCATATTGCTCAATATCAAAGTGTCAAATAAAAAAGTATGAAGTATGAAACTTCTGAAATAAAAAGCACAACCTGTCACGTTATTCTGTCCAGTTTTAACGATGTAAATTTACAAGACAGCAAAAAGTGAAGCGGTGACTTGTTCTAATATAATATAATATTGCATCTTTCGTTTTTTCTGTATCTCAGAACCCAAGACAGCAAAATATGATAGTTAATTTGCTTAATTATATCAGAGCAAACAAGATGCATTTTAAGCGAACTCAGTAAGGCAAATTTTGAATGAAGTGGCAGACTTGCATTTTGTAGTCTTCATATTAAAAAACCAAAGGGAAAATGTTTTGTTATATATTTTTTCTAACGAAGATGACTCCTGTCTATGGACCATTCAACACTAACGAGAAAACTTTTTTATATTTCGTCGGCTAAATGCTACTTTTAAGAGTAATGTATAATTAATGCAGCATTTTAACGTTTTCTTCGTGGAATTATTAAACAGCCAAAACTCAATTAAAATATAGTATTTTTTAATTATTCACATATTTACACCCCAAGAGCTTTTTGAGAGGGTTTTTACAAATTTGGTATTTTAGACACAACAACGTGTTAATTAATTGTCTGTCCGTGATCTTAAGTATTACTAGTTACAAAGGTCTCCGACTTAATAATCAGTATTTACCTTACAATACAGGAAATCAGAGTAAACCTGTATCAAGACGATTGATCGGGATTTTATTAATATTATTCCCGATCTTGCAATCGTAATAACCAACTAAATAAATTTATTTTTTTACTTGAGCGGGACTTGAACCCATCACCACAATATTCATCTTAAGCTATTGAGATATTACGTTGGATTAAAAAAATATCAGAAATATGTTTCATCAAACTCTAATTTGAGGAATCTTGAATAATGTTTTTTGAAATGTTAACAATTTATTAAAAAGTGTATATTTTCAAAAGACATTTTACAATGTGGCCTAAATGGTTTTTCACGTGTTGATGGGGAAATAGTCGATAATATACATAGATGCATTATATTGAGTAATAAATTTTTTTTTTTGACATTGCGGGATTCGAAGTCATAGCCTGAGCTATTAGGATTTAATTAAAGTTATTAATATGGGAGGAAACTAAATGTTATGAATCAAGTTTTTATTGTGAAGCTTGTGAAGACATTGCATTAAACAGCTATAACCTGGCATTATTCTATTATTCAAATGAGATTAGATGAAACAGTATGCTTAGTAGTAAATAAATATGGCGAAAATGCATCGTTTGCGAGTGTCTGGCATAATATTATCAATGCAAATACGACGTCGTTGGTGTGGCACTTGTGTAATATAGTTTTTAGCACAAGATGCACCTGTTTTGTTTTAACTTGGACCATTTCAAACCATGCTACTGCTATTAAACTATATTTGCATAACGAAAAATATTTGCTAAACCTTTATGCACACTGAATTTTAAAAATACATTCGATTAAGAACATAAGCCCGTTTAAAACTTACTGATGAGTGCTGCATTATCATCACTGTGACTTGGGATACCCCGTAATGCTCTAGTGGTACTACAGTATCACATATTTATTTATAAATAAAATAAAAAAAGAGTATAGACCATATTTGATTAAAAATCTCTCAAAATAGTTCAATTAACTCATTGATTTTTTATGCCGCATCTTCCTCAACATTTTACAATTTTCTAAAAATACTGTTTCTACCAGCGATGTGCCAATATCAAACGAATATTATAGTATCCTATTCTAATTTCTTATTAAAAACGATAAAGCGATATACAGAAAAGAGATGGCTATAATACTATAATATTAGTTTGACTTTGGCACATCTCTGGTTTCTACATATTTTAAATTGAAAAAATGTGTCTATATAAAGTGTATGAGTCTTGTAAATAAATGGATTGGAATTTCAATTTAATAATACAATTTTTTCGTTGCGGAATTTGATTAAAAAAATAATTCAAGGTATATAAACAACTTACCAATAAAATGACGCTTTTTTTCTTTGTAAATATAATGAGGGTTTTACCAAAATAAAATGTTAGGGATGAATTCTAAGGATGCCAAGTTCAGTTGGCACTTAAATGTGCATCTGAAACGTTCCCAATCCAGATTAGATTGTTGTTGTGTCACATTTCCCCGAGAAAATTACACTGGAATTGTTTCGTGTTCTTCACGTTAACACCTTACATTCCAAACATCTGAATTACTCTCATTTACAATGTGGAATATAGCAAATTGCCAGGATTCGGATGTGCGATTGTACCAACAGAAGAATATAATGTTAGGCGTGGACGGATTGTGAATAGGATATGTTTTTACAGTGTCAGTGTCACGGGTGTCGTTAAAATAAATACAAAATTATGCAAGGAAGATAAAAGTTTAATAATAATTTATTCGGGTTTTTTCACAAGGGATGCAGGAACTCGAACTGGCCCTTTGGTATTGTAAAGGGAAAAACTTTAAATCTACTTTTAAATAGTATAAAGGAGAGAAGCCTCATGACAACACTTGTTTTCTATTCAAATGTGAAAAGTTATGAACCGAAATAACATATTTTGACCACAGATTACATACAGAATGTTAGCTAAGGATCATTTTAAACCACATAGGTAGTTGAACAACTTTCAAGACCAGTAATTCGTATACACATTAAAACTTCGTTTTATGTTCACTTACCTTATTCTGAATATTTAATAATATTCCATTTTAATATTGTAAAAGCTAGCTTGAATAAAGTTTACGATAACGGCTTTACGGGATTACTAAAATGCCACAAGCACTCCTACATCTTTGTTAATAAATCTGATAAAACTTGCACGGTTATTTTCAGGGAGAAATGGTTTGGAAAAATACCACTAGTTCAATTTTTATCCTTTTTACTTTAACTCACCGACAAAACCATATAAAAGAAAGCGACTTATGGCAATCATAAAACGAACTGGATTTTAAAATGAACCGGCTGCATTTTTCAGCATTGAATGGATAATAATATACTTGAAATTATTTTTTTGTGATATTTTATAATTATTAATGCACTCTCAATTTATTTGTTTGTCTAGAATATAGTAGGGTGTGGCGGCTTGTTTTATTGTATAAATTAAAACTTTCAGCTAGTTAGAAGGAAGTGTCTAGCGATGCGAAACGTAAAGAGCTTTTTAAGTAACTTAGGGCAATTTCAACTTAATTAAGTTTTTCCGTACTATGAGAACCTCCAGAAAGCTTCTGAAATTGGTTGACAATTGATTGATTGTGGCAATTTCGGTCATGACAAAGCATGAAAGTTGAAAACTAACTTTGAATCTATCGATGGAATGTCATAGTTTTTATACAAGACAAGACTCATATGCTGTATATAGTTTTTGCTATTTTTAATTCCAGTCCAAAGGATAAGGCGCGTGATTTAAAATTCTGTGGTTATGGGTTCAAATCCTACTCAAGTAAAAAAATTATCGGTTATTACGACTGGGAGATAAATAATTCATAAAATCCTGATCGATAATTTTGATCCAGGGTTACAGGACAGATGAAAACATTCCCAAAAAAGTCTCTCGGGGCGTAAAAAAATAAGTAAACCCACTAAAAATCTTTTGCATTTTTTGTTGCCAGTAAAAACTCCATTTTAAACCGTGAAACTATTATATTTTCTATTAGGAGTGTTGAAAAATACACTTGCGGGCAATATGCTCCCACATTTGGTTACTTTTATGTGAATGCTTAGTGGAAAGTTTAATTTTGAAAAATGCACGAGATAAAATGGAAGGCCTTAATTAAAAATTCCGAGAGCTCTCACTCTATCTCTTCAAATTATGTACGTGAGCACTTTGGATACTAAGTGTTTTAATATTAAAATTATATTACCCGATCGTATATGATAAATTATATAGTATTAATCAAACGATGCACATATTTCCTACGTCGGTTTTGGTTCAATTTAAAAGCACAAATTCAAGAATCCTTTTAGCGGTGTGAATTTGAGGACGATCCATCTCGCTTAGTGTGATCAGGATTAGTAGTCTCTCTTTTCAGCACGGTTTTCAGGATATACTGGGTGATATACATTTACGGTATTGGATATGGCACAGTACAAGTACATAGAAAACTGTATAGGTGTTGACAGAATGAGGTTTTTCCGATAAACTCGATGAGAACATATTTACGACCTGCCACCGTACTACGTGAATATTGTCCAATGAGAATATAAATTTGATTTGAAACCCAACAAATGCATTCGATTTATAACAAAAAAAATGAAAGAAAATTGCAATTTTCACACGACACATTGACGATGTTTAATCTAAAAATTATTACCATTATTTATTTATAAAGAAAATATGGTATACTTTATTAAATACTTATAAATTATAGATTTTAAAGGAAATATATAAGACATGAAAGACCAAAAAAATAATACATGACTAAACGAGACATGGGTCATAAAAAAGTCTGAATATTTAACTGACTTATTTATTGATAACTGACACATTCCTTATATTATCATTTGATTAAAAAATTTATAATCTTATAAACTATTATTATTAGTTCTATAATTTTTTTTGGGTTATTATATTATTTAATTAACAATTTAAATTTAACCAGCGTGATAACTCAGGGGATAAGAAGCGTGGCTACAAATACTGTGGTCATGGGTTCAAATCCCGCTCAAGTCAAGAATTTTTAAATTGATTTGATCGGTTATTACGATTAGGAGATTGGGAATAATATTAAAAAATACCGAGCGATCGTCTTGATTCAGGTTTAGTCTGATTTCCTGTATTGTAAGGTAAATACTGATTATTAAGTGGGTGACCTGTGTAACTAGTAATAGTTAAGATCAATGAGAGACAATTAACACGTCTTTGTGTCTAAAAAAACCTCTCTAAAATAAATAAATGATTTTAAAATAAAATTCAGCATATTAATTAATTAATATATAATAAGTAAATAAATAGCTGTGAGTTGTTTAGTAGTATCTTGCTATTTCCTTCCTTCTTTTACTTTTATTTTTAATACAGTATACTATGTTTAAAAAAAATTTAATTAGACTTCTCTCTTACCATACTAATTACAAATCTATTTCTACAAAAAAACAATGATAATTTATTGTGAAGGAATATGTGTGATCTATATTCGTATATGAAATTCTCCAATTTGGATCTACCGAAATGATAGTAGACATCTGAAGAGTGAAAGCAAGTCACACGTATACACGTGTACAAATTCAATTTCCAAAATGAATATCTCGGTGTGTTCTTGTCTTCCCTTTTATGAATATTATATGAAATATAGTAGTGGTGGAAGACCGCATGGTTTTCAAGCTGAATCGATAGAGAACATATCTCTGAAAAGGTGAGTCGCTTGACCTGACCTCTCGATCGATACACATATTAAAATTTTAGCATACATTTCCACTCCAACGATTCCACTTCAACTACGATTGCAATATATTAAATATGCGAAGCGATTCTGATTCCAACCGATGGACGTTTTCTGTCTGCCGCAATGCCAACAAAGGGAGATGAAATATTTTATATGTATTACGGCATGGGAAATAATTTGTTATTTATTAAGGCAGTAATAAATACACTTATTCGTACATATCATATATTCTGAATAATTATTTATTGAAGGAGGAAATGCTACAAGCTTGTTAGGATGGGTACCTAATCTTGGATTGAGGAATATTAAACAGGACGTGGGTACGACAGCAATCATAATTAGTCGGGGCATAAAGTCAAATACCGGATAATAAACATAGATTATTATCCGGTATGTAATCATGCCAAAAATAAATATAAACGGAAAAAGGAGGAGACGAAGATCATGTAATATTTATACAAAGCGCAGCGATAACTCAAATAATTATTTAATAAAAATAAAACACAGGGTATTTATTTTAAATGTTTCCTTTCTATAGATTTTAAATATTTAAAGTATATTTGATAAATTGAATGAAGGAATGCAGGAATAAAAAACGGGAGAAAAATATTCTCGATTAACTATTATAATAACATAATTATAGATCAAATTTCAAGATGAAAAGCATTAGGTTTATAAAAAAAGTATTTCGTAGAATATTTATAAATATTTTAATAAGCGTGTTTATTTTCAGCTTCTTAATGAATTCATTTGAATATTATAAATAATGGATTGTATAATTACCATCGTGTAAAATTTTGCTTTGTATGTACATAAGAATTTTAGTCTGTTTGTGAATTGGGAAGACAATTTGACTTCTGTAAACGCGCCGAGCAATTCTTCAGTATTGTAAAAATAAAATAAATACTATCTATTTCCAGATATTAATATAATAATATTACAAAGTATGAACTCATGGACATGAAGCGAAGGAAGGAAAAACGTATGTCGTAAAAGTGGGACGACGCGTAGGGCGGGCACATAAATTTTTCATGTCTTCTCGTGTCGTTCGTGTATTTACTGAATTAATCCAACATATCAAATGGAATTAGTACTACATCAATATTACACGGTGAATTTAAACAGTACTAACGTTTAATTGAATATGAAGGTGGTTATTATGTGTCAGATGTGACTTGCATGCGATAATCGTGGTCCTTGAAGGCGCATTTAGATTTGGTTGTGTGGCAATTGTATGCAAATTTACCAGTGGTCTGTACTAAAAGCAAACACTGTGGTATAATTGTGGACCATACACAGTTATCACAAATGTAGTTGAATGCATTCAGAATGCAAACTGTAACCCTGTAATCCCTGTGTGTGTATTTGACCATCTAATTACCTCCAGAAATCATTGACTCAGCTATATAATATTGTTACCTACTGTTCTAACCGGAAACCTAATTTAAGATAATCTAATTTCAAAACATGAATAATCTTAGTGTGGGCTTTTGATACCATTTAAAGATTAAGTAAAAATTAAACCAAATATTACTCCCCAAATATTACATATGGGGTAAAAGTACCGCTACAATTTTTAATTGCCTAACACGTTGTTGTTGTCACTATTTCTGATCGTTTTTGTGGCGTATACTTTTTCATTATAAAATTGGGGCGTCTACACAATACAATGCTTAAAGTGGATCTGATCTAAATGTCACATAACCAGGATGGCGCGCAATCAAAATGGCTGCGCCCAACTATATAGTAATAACCACCTTCATATACTAATGTCGTATAATTATTACGAGTTATTTTTAATTTTATTGCCATAAAGCAACAAATTAATTATCTAATATTTTTTAGCACAGTCAATATATATTTATAGAAAAATACTTAATGTTCGGTCGATAAAAGCAGTGAAATTTCTATTTTTATATAGATTATAGTCTTAAGAGTAGATTTATTAGTTTATAATAATATTTTTAGTTGAATTAATCAATTATTTATGATTGCGTGTTTGGAAATAGCTGTGCAAAAATATGCTTTTCGCACGATATTATGTAATGAAACATGTCGATAGTATCAGAAAAATATAAAAATATATTTTATATACAAGTATTTAGTGTGAAACGATAGAAGAAGGGCAAATTGTGTGACACGAGAGCAGGTGACACGAATATTAATGGGGTAATTTATATCATCACGACGAGGCACTTAAGCATCACTACGCCTACAAGCTATTATCAAAAGAGATCGAGATAATAAGGTTTTTGCATATATACTGTTTACGACGTGATTCTGTAAAGATTATTTTTATATAACTGTGTATGGCACATTGGAACTAGTAAGGCTCCAGTAGACAACCTAATGAGGGAAAATACTCCATATAAATGATGTGTCGACATACTAGTTTCACGTGCAAGCGCAGTGTTAGAAGGAACACCTCTGTTAATAGAACAAAGAGGCCACGACCACAATATAATTAGCCAATCAGGCGCTAGGAAAAGGGTATAAATAATGTGTCAAGTAGGAACAAAATCAGTCGAGTTCGGCTGTCTGTAGGAGGCGTCTCCAGTCCCGACATGGTGTGACTGCTTTGTGCGGCTTCCTGCGGCAGTGACTCGACTCAAGAAGTGACTCTAGTGTGTGTGTGTGTAGCTTTGGTTGACTCAGAAATTCTTCATACGAGCCAGGACGTCCTTGTTGGAATCCGTGTGAAGTATTGGAGGTCCAGCTGCAGGGTGATACTCTAGGGTAACAGGGTTACCCGAGAAGAGTGTACCAGCGGGAGGTGACGTAACTAGAGAGCCACATATAATCCGAAGATTGTACCAGCGGAAGATGGCGTGGCTAGAGAGCCGCCTATAATCTGAAGAAGCATTGCTGAAGAGCCGCCCATAGTGCGTGAGTGTACTATTGTGTGTTTTGTGTACTCCGCTGAACAATTGACTGACATGTAAATTGTATTATTTGTATATTTTGTTCCTCTCTCTGCATTTGTGACATTGTTTTAACTACACTGTATATAATCGTATTTTGTCAAATAAAATCCTTCACCGCTATATGTGAGTGGCTAAAAATACGTTACACATTTTTAAAAGAGTCAAATTGGCAATTCAATTCGTATGTATGCTCTAATTCTAGATTCAGTTTTTGACACTGCAAAGTGGGATTTCAGATGGGACTAAGCGATCCGGTTGACAGGGGAATTGAAAATCTGTACGAGGAGAAGTACCGGAACCGGTTGGAGATATGATTGAGGACCACTCCACAACGGGAGACTGTCAACTCTTTATCAATCTACCGTTTGTATTAACAGATGATATTTGAAGGACCGTTTCAATTATTAATTAATTGGATTTCGACCCAGTTTTTATACAGTATAGCCGATTTTAATACTGAGTTTCATATAGAGAATTTGATTTATATGAAATGCGATAAGAGTATGATATTGGACTTACTTTGTCTCTGATCTCCTGACGCATCTTCTCTCGTTCTTCTTCCATCTTACGATGTTTCTCCTTGCGACGTTCTTCAGCTTCCCTGATGGCCTCCTGCCGTTCACGTTCCGCCTCCTCCTCCTTTTCCTTATCTCCCTCATCATCGCCATCTCCACCCACTGCACCTGTTATCATCAAAAAATTTAGTATACAAAATAAATAAAAAAATAACAGTGACTAGTATCAAATAATATGGTATATCCACAGATACAAAGGGTGAAGCATGTCATATTTCAGCGGCTTTGTAGTCGGTCGAAATTTATTTACTGCTAAAACTCAATTGTTGGTTGCGGACAAAGGCGCAGTATGGTATTTTGAAAAAATATATTTGGAAATAAAGTGTACACGTGAAGTAGGTGAAGTACTCACTGAAGAGCATCTGTTTATGAAATTCCGTAATTACTACGCCAAGATATTCAACAAAATTTAATAATAATCATCGTCAAGTAAACGTGGCTTGCGTCGAAATTAATATTATTAAATATTTCATTATTTACACATTTTAACGTTATGTATGTATGTGGAGCTTGGGACCAATGTTAGCCTATTCCACTTTTTTTGCTAAATTGATATATTTGGCAAAATGTTCTTGTGGAATTGGCTAGTTTTGAAAATTAATTTATTTGGAACAGGTTGATTTTGAAAGTGAAAGATTAATAAAACAATAATGGCCGCGTTTTGAAATAATAAAAATATGTATAAAAAAATATCACTAAAAATACAAATAATATAAAACTCACGATTTCATCGACCGGATTTGGAATAGAGTATGTTTGATACTAAAATATTTTGGAATAGGATACTTTAACTTACTACTAAAACTTGACGAATTATAACAGTTTTGATTATCATATTGTATTCCTTGTACCCAGTACTTTAAGTCTGTATATTTATATATTTTTTTTAAGAGTGGAATAGGCTAACATTGATTCCAATACACATATTAAAGCTAAATAATTTCAAAAAAATGAATTAACCTCTATATACCAATCATCTCAGGCTGGACTCGAACCTGCCTCTTCTGGTATGGCCCTAATTGCACTAACCACTATGCTACCGAAATGTTGGGTATGATCATCAGAAATCAACTTTATTAGACTACATCCCCTCAATACACTTTTTAATAATGGTTTTTTGTTCGTTCACATAGTGCTGATTATTGCACTTCACTAAATGTATTTTATTTTTTTATATGTAACATTAATTGCACGTCAACAGTTGTCAATCCATTATGATCAAAAGACATATCTTGGGTCAATTAGTTGAGTAGGCAGAAGTTTCGCTTTTATTGTCTGAACTTCTTCGCAAGTACTGTAACGAGGCAATGCAATTCATGTATCTTAGATAATGATTTCCGATGCGTTGAATATTGAGAAAGTTAACCGAGAGAGAAATTATAACAAGAACGTCACAAAGGATGTTAAATTTAAATGGGCTTTATTAGCATTTGAAATAATAAATTGGGTCACAAAGTCTTCTGAGGCCTATATACGATTTTTGCAATGTATAATTTATCGACCGATAAGAGTATTTGATATAATAAGTATACATAATTGACATTTGTCGGGAGTGAAGGAGTAAAGTTTCTATAAAGTTGTATCGCCGGAAGACTCAACCACAAAGGGGGCTGGAATATCGCACCCCATTATATTAAATAAGAAGAATCTTGCAAAAGTTGTACAGAGTATCGATGTGACTTTAATTATGCGGAAATAACTCTCTGCGGGATCTCATCAGATTTGCAAAGGATTCGCATAAATTTGATTCACTAACGAGACCTTTTAAACGGTTACAATAAGTTACTATAGAATAGACAGATGCGAGTGATTAGTAAACTTTATCCTGAAAATATTGTATATGGATTTGTTGGCTTGACTATTAAATTGTGTTTTGGGATTTCAATACAATCGAATTGCGGGCAGCTCGGTTCGATTTCACGTCAATTTTCACATTTCAGTTTCTGTGTATATCGAAAAACATAGATTTTTTTTAGAGAAAGAGCAGTAAACGGAATGATAAAAATAAAACTACACATTTAAAAGAGTTGATAAAATTTCAACGGCTGTTTAGACCTAAGACGAACCCTATTTTAACTTATAACCTTATTTTATTTATATAATAACTTTTAAAATGATTTATTTCCAGTGATTTAAACCACATCATTGAAGAAATTTGCTTTTGTGTGATTTTTTACAAGGTGTACAAATATAAATTAAACACTATAAACATGCGAAATAGACAAGAGAAACAAATATTATATTTTAATAATAATTTTTAGTTCTCACAGTAATCTTGTAGAAAGGATCTAAAGTTTTTACGTAGACTATTTTAAGCAATTTTTTTCAATTAAAAATGTATTTACATATATTTTAGATACAACAATGTATTAATTCGTAGTCTGTCGGTGATCTTAACTTTTACTAGTTACACTTAAATAATATCCTCAGTGTTTACCTTACATTCTAGGAAATCAGAGTAAAGTCTTAATAACCGATCAAATGTCAAAATATAGATGCGCGCAAAGCTAAAATATAGTTCTGAGCATGTCAAAAGTTTTAAATTTTCTCCACAAAAAAAAACAAAGAGTCGGCATATAGTTTTATGATTGCTTTTGAATTCTAGTATTAGCCATTAGGAGTTTACAGTCACTACCTTAAAAAATAAACCACAGAGAAGAGCCTACGAGAGTACAGGAAACTGGAAAAGATCCGGAGCCCGAAAAAGCTAAAGTTGAAGGCTTCTCTTCGGTCGCTAAAAGTTTTAACGACGATGGCAAGGGAAAGAAGAAAGACAAGGCTTTCAGTAATGAAAATGTTTAAAAAACACGAACGGCGATAAAAGGCGTGCGGGAGATCTGTCTTCTCATCACATCAACACAAAAACAAAGCCTTTTTTATTACATGTCTCAAAATAAACATATTTTGTAATATTGAGATAACATCAGGTTAAAATCAGGCACCTTTTAATATTAATAAAAAGTATTTTTTTTTCTAGAAGCCAAGCGTGACAGCAAACCGACGTGGTTAATTTCAACAAACGATGGATGTAAAAAATGAGCAGAAAGCAATCGTTACCGGTTTTTGCGAATCTCTCGCCGGGATGCAAACCCACGGCTATTCATCAACGTCAAACGGCGATTTATCATTGTGTGGACTTTGTTTTCGGCCACTGTAACAGCTGAGCCATTTTGACGGTACATTGGGCCCGCATTATTTCATCAACGGATCAAATCGACGTGATCGATCGTTCACTAAAATGAATGCGAACCATATGTCGGACAACCTCATCACCGATAAACTTAAATAAATGTCAATGCTTATACTTTGTATTGACATTTTTATGAGCGTTCTTGGTTTTAAGTCATATTTGACAGGTCCATTAGGAAAATATTGCGGCGATGTTAAATATTTGAAAAATGGCTTTATACTTGCCATAACAGATGAATATTTTATCATGCCATTATGTATATTATGTAAATTGATAATTTTATTTAATTTATTTAAAACAAACAGCTTCCAGAAAGTATCTGGAAGCCTATGGTTTTATACATGAAGTTTTAAATAGCAATTAACATTAAAAAAAAACAAAAGAAAATTGAAATTGGATTGTTAACATAGAAAAGAAGTAAGAAGACATGAGATGAAGATAAAATGATACATAAGAACAAGAATTAATAATTAATAATTTATTTTATTAATTATTTACGCTCCAAAGAGCTTATTCATTTTTAGAAAGGGTCTTTTTTGAGAGGGTTTTTTATACACAACAACGTGATAATTGTCTGTCGGTGATCTTAACTATTACTAGTTACACAGCTCACCGACAGAGCGGCTCTGCCCGACTTAATAATCGCCTCAGTATTTACCTTACAATCCAGGAAATCAGAGTAAACCTGGATCAAGGCGATCGATGATCGACTTGAGTGGGATTCGAACCCATGACCAAAGTATTAGTAGCCACGCGTCTTATCCCCTGAGCTATCACGCTGGTTAAGTTTATATAATATATTTCATTGTATACAAATTGAAAGCTTGTATGATTATGATTTAATTGTTTTAAATACTGTAATGAATCCGTTCAATATAATAAATAGACAAGAAATGTATTTTGCATAAATCTTCAGATTCCTTAAGAATAATAAAAATAAATAAGATATTAAGAATACAAATAATAAAATACATAAGCTAGTTTAAATTATGTATCAGGTGATTGGTGTATTTATAATTTTCTTTGATCATTGTCAAATACTAAAATATTTAACAATATGTATAGTAAAAATATGCTTCATTTTAGTTTATAAGACGCCTGACTTTCACGAATTTAAATATGCTCACGGAATGATAAAAAAATAATCAAAGACATTTTGTTTAAGGTAAAAAAATGTTTCGCTACCCCCAAACTTGACCGTCTTTTTAAAAGAGAGAATGTTTTCTTATTTTCATCGTAGAAACGGGAAAAACTTGGTGTGTCGAGTTGAAAACTAGAATTTCGGCTTGGCAAGTATGCGATCGTAAAACACGGAATACATCTTGTTTTCAACGTTTTACATTGTATTGTTAAACACAATCACATTGTAGCAGAATAAAGTGATAAATGGGTTATGTTTTGACAGGTGCAAATTTGTCGATATGTGTGTGAATTAATCAACGTGGAAGTATGTATTTCATATCAATACTCATCAGTTGCTATCCGATTCAATTTAACATGCCAACGATGGATATAAATTGATTTAATAGTGTATTGGAAACCTTATAAAATATCGTTCAGCTTGGCACACATATCGATTTATCAAAGGTCAACAATGTTCGGTGCAGTATTGAAAATGTGCATTGAGGATTAGCCAACATCAGCAAGTATTAGTGAAGGCTTTGCCACTTTCCAATTTGCTGACTTTCATTCCTGATGCCCACTTTACCCGAACCCTTTGCTAGTGTATACATTTAAATGCTAATTTGAAATTGAACAAATAGTCAGCGATTGAACAATCAAGCAAACCGCAAACTAGTGCAAAAGCAAAACGTTTTCAGTTAGTATATAGTTTTAAAGCTATGCTTTGTAGCATCCTTCAAACATACTTGGTGAATAGTCTTCATCTTCAGGTCAAGATTGTGTCTGGCAGTTCTGAAACACTTCTTCACAAAGAAGCACTACATTTTGGATATTCTAAACTTTTTGCCACTGTTTAACATTTACTAGGCTATGGTGTATTATTATAAGACGTATGTTTATCTTAAAATATTTTTGTAACTATCTACTTAAGACTAAAATGCGTGCCATTATAATACTATCATATAATCAATCGTATGATATAATATTGATAAAATCCTCATTACTAATATGCTTAAACATTTTCAAACGGGGAGAATTTAAAATGAAATTTTGAAATTAAAACTAAATACAGAGGAACTCTCTAACAAGCACATTTCATAGTGAGTATTTTTCAATTGCGAATAAAAATAGTTGTGGGATAATTCCCGCAAAAGTTACTAGAAGAAAAAATACATACCGATATTAAAGAAATAAAGCGTAAAATCATTGAAAAGTGAGAACGAGGTATAAATTGTTCCTATAAGGAGTTAGATTCCGGAACAAATTATCCTCGTTATCAGTATTATTTATTATTTTTTAAAATCTGAATCAGAATAACATCATTAGAACATTTATACTATACTGATTAAATTGACACAATCATGAATAAAATAAATCATCTTTTATCGTCAACCACCTGAATCTGAGACTTCTGGTATTATTCCAGGTGAAAAAGTCTCCAGAGTGTATTGTCAAATACAATTAAAATAATAATAAAAATACGTATGTGTTTGTGTTTGACCAGTTATATATAAATCAACAGCCTCGATTCTCTTAATTTTGCTGATTTTTAGAGACGACAATTATTAAAAATAGCGACGCGGCGCATGGCTGGAAATACTTTTAAGAAGTTAAATATTTTATTAGAGATTTTTTTGTAGGATTCTGTTAGTTTAAGACTTCTCTGGCGTATATTCATAGTGAATAGTTAGTTACTTTGCTATGAGGTTTATCTTTGATCACAACTTTGGTTAGCCGCGACCCGAAACTTTGTACTGAGCCGTTCGTTGTGTCGGGAATCGAACGGAAGCAATTTTGTACTAGGAACGTACGAATTCGCTTAGTTGAATTGTCACCCAAGTAATTATATTGTGTTAGATTAAGGCCTATTATCGTTACCAAACACGACTTGTCTGTAGATATATTCAATTAGTCCAGACAAATGTTACGCAAGAGCTTCGTGATTCTCACTTCTATTATGACAATTTAAAAATATGCAAAAGAGAATATGTTTTGTTTAAATCATTGAATGCATTCAATAGTTCTATTTTTATATAAAACGATTTTTTAAAGTTTCAATCGAAGTAATCAATCTTCTAACCATATTATGATGAAATAAGAGGTAAAACTACTAATAATAAATATGATTTTGGGTACAGTGTGTGGAGTGATTACATATTTTATTCGGTGACATGGTACAGAATGTGTTACCATCAAAGCGTTTTTGAAGGCAAGGAAAGGGTGGTTAGATTATTCAAAGGGCTGTAACCTGGAGGGGTCCTTTTACCCTAGGGGTGTTTTTCATGAGTGTGTGTTGCTTGCATTGTGTATAAGTGAGTCATTTTATACACAGAATAACTTCTAATGAACAATGTATAGAGACAAGCACATATTAATTGTGACAATCAAGAAGCCTCTATGATTAAATATTTAAATATATACAACACGAGTGTGAAAATAGTTAGTTCAAGACAAGTATTCTTAGATGGGATTATTAGAAAGCTTGTTAGCGTTCATACATGAAACCTTTTCAGGCCGCAAATCGACACAATAATTATTTGTAAGGGTTTGATTTTGTGTGTGTTATTAGAGTTTCAAAATCAACAATATTTTAATTTGTATTTTTAATATGACTAGTTGATGTTATTTTAATAACTGGATAAATTTGGGTGTCGTCTACATGGTTAACAATGGTCATTCGACGAAGTGTTTGTAGGGTTAAAGGGTCATTGGGTTTATATGTTATATAGAGACACTGACACAGCTATTCTATGTTCACTCACAGAACGACCCTTGTTGATTACGGTCGTTTATAAAATTGAAGTGCTTTTCTACGTAACTAAAAACATACCAAGCATTCCAGAAAGTATAAACCGCTTTTGTGGTTCAATCACTAATGAGATGTTTTTTTTAAATATAAAATGAAATATGTACGTTGTGATTCTTAAAGAATAGTATTTCATTTCTTTTTGTATACTTTATATACTGGAACGATGCCAAAAGAGCTCCTTAAAATCGCAGCGAGGCTCTATGGAGCAATGCCAAATTTGATAAAGACGACGCTCTTTTACTCTTGGGAACATGGAGCAGCATTTTTACTGCTGAACTCTAGTAGAATGAAGAAAAAATCAATAATGAAATACACACATATATTTCATTTCAATACCTCAAACAGAAGTCGAACAGGATTACATGATATAAAAATATATTGCATCATTAGAAAATATTCGATCAGTTTTTTTTAATTGTTTCCTTTCAAATCAGAATAATATAACGTTAGATAAGGCGTGTGGTTACAAATGCTGTGGTAATGGGTTAAAATCCCACTCAAGTAAAAAAAAAATTGATTGGTTAGAATGACTGAGAGATCGGGAATAATATTCATAAAATCCCGATCGATCCTCTGAATCCAGGTTTTCTCTGATTTCCTAGATTTTTTCCTTAATTGCTGCATTATAAACACTGCGACTTGGGATCTCCCGTAATGCTCTAGTGGTACTGTAACATTTAATAGCTCAGGAGATAAAACGCATGGCTACAAATACTGAAGTCATGGATTTAAATGCCGCAAAATTTGATCGGTTATTACGACTGGGAGATCGGGAATAATATTAATAAAATCCTGATCGATCCTCTTGATCCAGATTTACTCTGATTTCCTGGATTTTAAGGTAAATACTGATCATTAAGTCGGTGACCTGTTTAACTAGTAATATTTAAGATCACCTACAGATAATGAACTAACCCGTTGTGGTGTCTAAAAATCAAAGTTTAAAAGATATATTCTCGGGGCATTTATAATAATATTAATAAAATCCCGATTGATCCTCTTGATCAAGGTCCACTCTGATTTCCTGGATTGTTAGGAAAATACATAATAGGCGATTATTAAGACGGGAAGAGCCTCTATTAGTAATCGTTAAGGTCACTGATAGACAATGAATTGACACGTTATTATGTCCAAAAATCAAAATTTGTAAAAGCCTCCGGGGCGTATATACACAATAAACAATAATTTACATTGGAATACTTTGAAAATCTATAAATATGAGTGAATGAAGCATAGGTTTTGGATAATGGGTTATAAATTATCTGAAAATTTAACAGTATAACTTGATATTATTTGATAAGAAAAAAACGATGCTTTAACTTTATGACTTCACACAACTTCATGGTTGAAAATCGTTACCTGGCTTCACCTACTTTGTTGATATAATAGGTATATATTTTAATTACATAGGTAACATAGTTTGATGTGCATAAACCTACTTAGTAACTACTTAGTGTGAAGTTGTACCAACATAAATTGACTCGCCATGGTTCGACATCACTAGTTCTAGACTCCGTACAAAATCACATGGAATTCTAATTTCCCACCGAGAGATGTTGGCAATTATTTTTTATTATTGAGTTTTCAGAAGCAAGAGGCATTTGACTGACTGACTGACTGAGTGAGTAAGTGGTTGGCTGGATCTCTTTTGTCGGTTGCTAAATTGAAAGCGAGCTAAAAGGGACCCCCTCTTCGTTTGTCTCACAAAAAAAAAGAATATTACGTTATATGCTATCTACAGTTCTGTCTTTACACCGTCGATTACATCTCTTTTATATGGGAACCTATAAGTATATTTCTATTTGTTCAAATCGATTCGGTCGAGTGCATATTGGAAATGCTTAATAGTAATTACTAGGCGGCTGCGTTTGATAGACCTCGTCTTCTTGAGGCACCGTACTTCACAACAAAGCCCACAATAATGGAATCTTAGAAGGGCTTGAAAAATATTTTTAGCTATTTTTACAAGAAAAGATGAAAATAAGGCTTAATCATCCAACCAAAATATATTTCGGGGTGTTGAATATGAATTAGGATTTCACATCGCGATCAAACTTTAACCGAGTTCAAAGACCTGACAGTTTGTGCATATAACAGTTTTTCAACTAAACGGGTAAGTTGCTGATACTTAATAGTTCAATAAATAGGCAAGAAATTAAAATCAAGCATTTATATTAATTTCTTAGCTAAAGATTCTTTCCCTCAATATTTAGATTTTATGATGGCTTGTGTGGTTGATTGATGTCTGTACGAAAAAACTATTTATCAGGCCATGGCTTTGATTAAACGATCTCATAAAAAACACCAGAGTAAATAACTTTTTAAACGCTGAATAAAGTAACAATTTTCATTGAAGTGGTTTTGTATTAAAAAACAGGAATTGAAGGGTCGCAGCTGCAAAAAAAACCTTCCAGAGCAGCAAATTTTCCCATTTACATGCGAACAAACCAATCAATTCCCCCAAATTTAGAGATTAAAGCTTTAGCCCGACACAAACCTGACAAAATAATATAATATAAGATTTAATGATGTATATTTTTTGCTCGAATCTTATCAGCAATCGATCAAAGACTTGTATGGTAATATTGAGCCAGTGAGAGGTGTCATCATATTAAAGGCAAAAGGTGTCAGAAGGATGGGATTCCTCTGCGTCTGGGTGGGTTTTTACTCAGTTAGGCCAAGTTAATTGAATTGGAAGGAACATTTGCTACCTCTTTGTCTTTATATCTTTCATTCAGTGGGTAGGTATACCCCAGTCTGCCTTAGAGCCTAAGTAAAAGCCTTCACCGACACAATTATATTAAATTTGTAACAGACAAGGCGGAATTTTCTCCAACTACATTTTTATTATTACCTTCAGCGTCTTCAAGATAACAGATAATAATTCATTTAGTTGAACTCTTATTACATAATTATTTCTGGTAAAGTACAAAAACCGTATATAATATTTCAAAAAAAAACCAGGGCAATTATATTCTAGGCTTTTGCACGAACGTTGTAAAACTCGGTGAGTTATTTATGGGGTTTAAATGAGGTCATTGTATGTGCAACGTTTGTTGAATGAATTAAAAATGATTTAATTTCAATAATAACGATACGGAAAGAGGTTTAATATTCGTAGTCATTTATATATATTAGAGTTGATTAAAAGTAATATGTTTTGTATTAATTTTTGGTTATTATGAATAATAGATGCTATTTAAAATACAAAGCATGTGGTGGTAATTCTAATTTTCTAAACACCTTATGGTTGAAAAGTAGTCGCGTGATATAAAAGCGGCACGCAATGGAAGCATAATATAAAATAATCGATTTTTCAATTCACAATAAATTGTTTTATTTAAAATTTAAAAATTGTCACGTTTCAGCTTCTTTTCACTCACTAAACGGAAATCACTCGGGCACGTTGAAGCGAAAGAAATTCAAAATTGGGCGCCAAAAAATATTCAATCGCCATTGCGATAATCGGAAGTAAAGGAAGATAAGAAGAAGACATTGTTTCTGGTTCTCATGGTTGCTTGTGTATGGGGGTCGAAAGGGAAGAATGATGTGAGGTCATTTGTTCTTGAATGTACAGGAAGACGTTCCACTTTGGATATCCATCTGGCGAGGGTTATTGAAGATGGCACGAGGCGAGAATGAGAAAGGGCAGAAGCCAATTTGGAAAATTCGGGAAGAACGGGAGAGCATTCAAACTAGATGGAATGGAATAAAAATTACAGGAAGCGCATTGACTCCAAGGCGAAAGAGGGTGTAAAAGCACTTCACTCACCCGCAGACACTTGCGACCCCTTTATACACATACATACATATAAAAATTATAAAAAATAAAAATCGATGGTTATTTAAGCTATCTTTTTTTGGAGTACTTCACATTGTATCGTGACGAATTCGCTGAGGGATGAGATCAAACTCGATAAGCTTGGTATATGTAAGTGGATGGTAGTAGTCTAGGCTGTATCATCCGCAAGCATTGTGCTGTCTAATTGGACTGTCCGTGCCACATGACGAACGAGTGGAAGAGCTGGAGACGAAGAAGTACGAAGAGAAGTCCTACTCCATATTTTCCAGAGAGCAGCAGGAAGAATACAGCAATCGGCATATTTGACGCTGCGTGCACTTTTAATAGATTCATCAAGCAATCCAGTTAAATCGACTAATTAGCAACTTCTCAAGTCTGATTTAACACAAATTTAAATTTCCTTCAAATTCTGTTTATTGCATATTCGGATGTAAATGTAGTGTTGTATAAGAGTCGATTGAATTTGAAGCAGCGCTAACAAAGTGGATTAGGCGAGTGAAAACAAGGCGGCAATTGAATCAGCTGTCGGATCATATCTTCTTCGAAGACTCAATTTGATTTCCTCAGTGTCGATATTTTATTGCTATCATCTCCGAGATGCGCCATATTAATTAGCAATAATTCCCATCGAGTGTTTGATTGATTAATTCGATCAAAAATTTAAACACGTTTAATGAAACGCCTCGGGCACGAAATGTTATTAGTCGAATGTCGAATGTGTTTATAAATAAAGACATCGCCTGAGGGTGAAGTAAATTAATGAGTATTTGCATAGCCACTCGAACGGAAAATTGATTTAATATTTTCATCTTCATTAAATAAATCCCTGTATATAGGGTGAACATCTTTTCTACAGATTATTTTGGAAATAAATTCCGTGTATGAAAATATATCAAGCGTATAAGCGAGAGTATCTTTCTCGCCATTAGAAAGGAGATTCTCGTTTATCCACGACTGGGGCACAAAAAACACTAAAGCACAATTTTATTGTGTGGCCAAAACCCTCACATTATATATTATTGTTGACAAAAGAAAAGGAGCAAACGTCAGAAATGGAACATCGTAGTCTGGCATTAGTTCAGGCCTTATCGCGGATGTAATGTTCATTCGTATTGTGGACTCCGCTTTTTATAACCCGATATACTTTTTACGTGAAAATCCTTAAGTAATTCGCACGTATTACGATATCCGAAATTGAGAAGTTTGCACCCCCATAACCGTCTGTCGTATAAATAAGGGAAGGAAACCGCAATGCCGTAAAAATCGCTTAAATATTATACACAACCAATGAATTTTAAATGGATCTGTTCAAATACTATGTATTTTTTTAGAATGATATGTAATAATGAGATACATATATGAATAAAAGCACAAAAAATCATGAATCACTATCTATCAAATGTTAAGTTTCACAATTAACTTTACCTACATGTTACAAAGAGTTAAGTAATGGATTCCCTGGCATACGTCACCGTTAATACGATAGTAGAGTTATTTAGCTACATTCATGATCATATACATGTTAATGCCTCGTCTGAGCCTCAGGCGAGGCACTAATTAACAAAAAACTGATCAAAAGTACAGCAAATCAACTCTATTACCGTCTTTACGGTGAACGTTTACGGCAACGTATGCCTAGAAATTCCAGGCTTTACTCGTGTCTTTGTAAGTACCCTCTTTTTAAATCACAATATGTAAAAAAAGAGTGTTCACCTAGCGTAAAATTGAGTATTAAAAATATTCAAGCTGAAAACTTTCAACTTTGAACTACATAACTATGAACCAGACTATCCAAGAAAATTTCATCAAGATTTTTTTATAAAAAAGTTAAAGTGTATGCATATGAGATGGCGCCTCGAAGAACTTCAAATGACCAGTTATGTTGCAGTGGTTTTAAAGAAAACTACAATGTTTTGTATCATAGTTACACATACTCTGCTACACTTTGGACTAGTCTAGAATTCAGTGGAGGAATTCGGGTCAAGAGGGTGGTTTTTTACGGTTCACTCAGTAATGATGAATTTTCACAACTTTCAAACCCTAAGGTAGACAGACTGCTTTTTAAATAATTTATTTGAAATGAGGAGTAACTTATTCGATTGCATTATATAATATGTCTGGTGTTTCACAATAAGATCCTCGAGGCAAAGTCGCTTCACAATAGCGTCGCCGGTTTTGCACTGAATGTGTTATTATTCACCTGAATGAGCAAACATATAGGAATACATATAAACGTACAGGTATCCTATAATATTTTATAAAATTTTAATAATTAAGAATGCTTATATTATGTTATTTTTAGGCCCGAAAAATTTATAATATTGATCAATTTATATTAAAAATATATCATTTATTGTATTATAGGCAGGTATGTGCCAAGATCAAATGAATATTAGAGTATTGCATTCTAATTATGATTAATAGAGTCTTTCTATGTCTTTAAATTGATTCATTGCACTTTATGGGGAAAAAGAATAGAGCGATATATACATGGAAACGATAGTTATAATACTATCTAAAATATTTGTTTAATTTTTGCACATCATATACAATATAGTATATATTTATAATACATATAAATGCTCTGATTTGCAATATAGACGGATTATTGATTCACACAAAATTTCCTTAAGAATACTACTTCTAAAAATTATGAAAAGGGCAGTTTATATAAGAAAATAACCAACCCATGTAAAATTAAGAGAGTAGTTGATCGAAGTCGCTTTTGAATGATTTTATTTTTAAGAATTTTCATTAATCAATATTTAATTAATGTTAAAATAAAATATACCTCACTAATATCTATTGAAATGTAAGTGAATGTAATTTGTTTTTTGCAAACCTCTCTCGTTTCCCACGACTATAGAAGTGGGGCTTTTTGGATAGTTTTTAGAACGCAAAAATATGTACATTGAGACGTTGATTTATATATTTTTTTAATTAAATTACAAACATGCCATAGTTATTTATACATATACGGGACAAAATTGAGGGTTGGTGAAAGTTTTTGCAAGTTAATCGCGGCGAAAACCTTTTAAGGGTAAAGATTGCACTTTGGACGACGACGTCCCGGATGATTACGAGGCTGTAACCCAATTTGGAGGCTTCACCGTCTGCAATGAGGATGTTACTCCTGTTTTAGAGACAGGAATAGGCAGACACTACTATATTACATTGAAGTGTTCACTTCGGTTATAATTAGCGACACTTAATTAATGTCGCCATCATGCAGCTCGCTTCATATTTTTTTTAAATCATCACGTCATAAAATAAGTAGGGATAATATGAATTATTTATTAGTATATTTAGATATTGTAACATGTCTAGTAATGGAAATAAATCTCACAAATAATTTATATTGAATTCCAATATTTTTTTTAAATAAAAGCCGCTATTTTATAATCTGAGCCGCCTTGTGGCCGAGTGGTTAGTGTAACGGATTCGTGAGTGAAGACTCCCGGGTTCGATTCACGGCACCGGAGTCACTTGGTAGATCTAGCTTAGCAAACTAGATCTTAAGTACTCATTGCTGTGTGGTGGCCTGGGAAACCATCTCTACTATATTCTCCCGTAAAGGCCAAGGTGGCCTGGCCAACCCCTTATAAAGGGACTCCCGCCAATAGGGAAGGCGTCATGGTATTTCATAATCATAATATATCTACACTGATACATTATGAATAAGTACTTCTTGGTGATTGGAAAAAACCTAACAGTAGGTAAATGTTAAGATACGCGAAAACCATGTGTGGGGATTAATTCTATCGTCAAATATTTTAATTTCAACCAGCAATTCTCAAAGTGTCGCTACAGGAAACCAGGGGGGCGGTGTAATTATAAAATAAAAAAGAAAATAATTAGAAAAATGGTAACGCTTATAACACATTTATAAAAAGTTCAGGGTAATATTTTATTCTGGAAACGGGGCGATAGATCAAATAAGTTTGGGAATCATTGATATAAACCCTACCTCAAATTAAAAGATAAATGACACATTAAGAATTGTATTCTTAATTAAAATAATACCGAAAAGCTTAAAAAATTATATACTACAAATAACATACCTAGTACTTGAACTCTTAATTTTGCATAGAGTATATTTTTTATAATGAATATAATTTACATATGTATTTAACGATTACAATATCTAATAACATTAATTATTCTATGCCTATTTTAACATTATATTAAAGTGTATTATTTCACTTTAATACACTTTAATATATGTAAAATCTTTGATTGGTTCAACCGATTTCACAAAAAATATTAAATATTATGTATTCCATGCCTATTGATGGTCTCTATTATTTTAGATAATATAGGTAAATTTAATCGTCTTTTCCTTATATATTTGTAAAATTTATGTGTGACACATCGTAAATTTTAAGTTGACACGAGAGAAGTGCATTTCAAAATAAGACAACGTGTGATCTAAACCAATTTTACTCAAACGTCTACGCCACGAAAGTGAATTGTATGGCGCCTCGATCACAATCGGATATAGTTTTTTTCCGGATGAATAGGAATTGAATTCCATACTGTAGCTTCATATATGTGAAGTAACAAGCGTATAAAATGTAATATGGGAGATGGTGTCGGGTATAACTAAATTTAAGGCAAGATGAATGGCTTCGCGTATGGTGTGCATTTTTAATAGAATTGATGGAGAGCCATGGACTCCCGACGGGACTTAAACTTTATTATTAGTCTCAAGACAGTGCATCTTTATAATATTGATATCATGATACTTTTTATATTGTATACATAATAAAAAAATACACACTAGGTATTCATACTTTAAACATATGTTTTGGAACTTTTTCGTAGTGAGGTCCATTTGTTGATAAATATCCAAAAAGTATACTCTCTCGCTTGTATGATATTTTTTTGTTATTTATATAAATAAAATTGAATTAAACGAAGCATCTTTGTATATCAAGTTTAAGATATGTTAGATTTTAAAAATATCTTTATCCGTTAGAAAGTAATTTATTTACACGAGTATTACATAAACATATATAACATTACGAAAATAGGTTTTATTTAGGTTAGAATGGTGAATTTCCTTAGGTTTTTTTTGGCTGCTCCAGATAATATATAACAACAACTTTGAATTGATTATGAATCGATACAACAATAATAAACAATTTGTAATAAAAATAATCCTTAATAGATTTTTTAGTATATAAGATGTGTATGTATATCAATTTGTTTATAAGAGAAAATTCCAAAACTGGACTATTTCTGTATAAAACTGATTAGACCATTATTATCCCATCATTTTATCTTCTGATATTATTGTATGTAATATCAAAAGCTTGTGTTTAGTGTTCACAATCAATTATTGAAGCAGCACCCTATAACGATGCACTAGAAAAGCCACTATTTCCAATCGAGCGTAGCATAATCATGCAAACGATGATGATGATGATGAAGCTAACACAGTACTGAAAGTTGATTAATTACCCCATGGTGAAGGAACAGTGGTAGTTGGGGGTGGAAGCTTTAATCGCTTTTGGATAGTAAGTATACTTAGTTTGCTGACCTGGCGTTTAATAAACCCACCTAGTTAAATGATGCGTCAACAGAACACTGTGAAACTAATAAAACCGTATCACAACTAATAATTTTATAAAAGAAACACGATACAGATGACCATCGAGCAGATGTCACAGTTTGTGCACAGTTGTAAGGGAAACTTTGATAATATTACACGGACAAAGAAGTAAAACTAAATTTTATATATTATGTGCATGTAAATGTTTATTTATTTATTTGCGCTTTTATTTTTAGAAAGGGTCTATTTGAGAGGATTTTTTATACTCAACAACGTGTTAATTGTCTGTCGGCGATCTTAACTTGTAGCCGTTACATCCAACTCCATATTGACCCCAAATTATTATTTATTTTTTTAAATTATTATTAAGAGAAAACAGTCGTTGTTAATACCAGAGAACCTACATCTCTGATGTATGTTTTTTTAGAGGGTTTTAAGACACAACAACGTGTTAATTGTCTATAGGTGATCTTAACTATTACTAGTTACACAGGTCACCGACTTGATAATCAGTATTTATCTTACAACCCAGGAACCGAGACGACCGATTGAGATTTTATTAATATTATTCCCGATCTCCCAGTCGTAATAACCGATCAAAATCAATTGAAATTTTTTTGACTTGAGCGGAATTTGAACCCATGACTACAGTATTTGTAGCCAAGCGTCTTATCCCCTGAGCTATCACGCTGGTATTGTGTATTAATATACGAAAATGTTAATAGAATAATACTTTTTACCATAAAATAAAAATGTTAGCCACGTCGTGCTCTTCAATTATATCTTGGACTAGGTTCTGCTTATTATCAAGTTAAAATCGTAATTATGAAAATACAGACGGGGAAACCTTTAACTTGTATTGGGAAGAAATGAGTATAAGAATATTTTAACAGTATGTAGGTATCAATCAATAATCCGCTTATTCTAACGTAATAGATTGATTAATTACATCAAATCAATTAAAAAATTCTTGACTTGAGTAGGATTTGGACCCATGACCACAGTATTTGTAGCCACGCTTCTTATCCCCTGAGCTATTACGCTGGTTAGGTATTTCATTTTTTTTTAATAATATAATTTGTATATTGAATGGAGTCGTTTTGTAAAAGACATGCAAGTTCATTTGGGAATAATCTCCCATTTGAAGGACACGGATCGTTGGTTTGTTTTGAGCTGGTAATGGATTCTTCGACATTGACTAATGGAAGACGTTGCCTGAAAAAATCAATTGCTGCAGAATCGACACCAGCTTACAACCACTATTACAACATTGAATAGATTTAGAAGATAATACATACATTCGGTTTATTTTTAAATGGAATATTAAAAGGTAAAGTGTGATAATTGATAGTGGTGGAGCCGCGGTTTGTGCTATCCGTTCTAACGAAGTTGTTGGTATAATCGAGGTGTCTATAGGCTTGAAGCCCAAAAAACCCCTAGGCTATTATGTGGAACGATCCAGTGGAGTTTATACATATACAATTGTATATAAAGTATGGTTCACTAGGCTAAAATCGAATAAATCTGTCGTGTTGGGAACATCTGTTCCGACATTTCCTCGTCCCATGGAAATGCGACCGACCACCTAAGAGCTTTCAACCATGCCTGCTTTGCCGATGCATTATCTCTTTTTAATTGAAACGTTTTTCTATATGGTGAAAAGGTTTTCAACCAAAGAGTTTTAATACGTTATTGATAAACAAGTATATTGTCAAGTAATTTCCGATTAAACATTAGGTTGAAAATAATATCAATTATAAACTAACCAAGACTCGAGACGTGATATAACTTTAATCTTTCAATTAGTTTCCGCCGTCTCTCCAACTTCAGATAATAAAGTGATCCGTTATTAAATTGTGTTTTTATTTAGCCCCCTTTCACCATTGTTCTATTTAATTAAATTGTGACTTATTTAGTATTAAATCAAAGATTATACAGGTTGGACTTAAACTAATTGAGAATATTTTCGAGTATGGTACGGTATTGCAAAAATTAGTAATAAAATTTTAATAATGCCTTTGAAATTAAATTTGAGCCAACATCATCATTGAAATCAGCTGTTTCTGTAAAGTACTCAGTATTTAATATTACGTGTGTATTGTGTCTGTTAAATACTTTAGGAATCAAGCAATTATATTTTTTATTAATCAGATTTTTATACATTTTAATATTTAATATTTTTTTCACTTATTTTTACGCTACCTTGTAAACCTACTAATACTTTTGCGTATTTAATATTTTGAATGTTTAAATATTTTTTAACGGATAAATAACGAATGATTATTATTATACATTCAATATCTGAATAAGTTATTACTTAAAATTTTAATTGAATTATAAATAGTAGATATCAGATGTTGTACATTTCAATTAGATTTTCAGAATATTTAATGTTTTTTATTTGTTTGGAAAACTCCATTAATAATACACTATAAATTTTAGTACAGTTTCGTAAAATTCATTTAGATTGTATTTTTGTGTTGCATTTTTTGTTTTGTCAGTTAGATTAATGTAAAAATCCAACAGCATCCAGTACGATTGAAAATAATAAATAAACCTACAATGTGACCTCTCACATATGTTTTTAGTGAAAAAAATTAGTTTTGTCTCATACATACATTCACAAATATTATACTTTTATAAGCAGAAGGTTTTCGCCGATCAACTGGGATCCAAACTCTTGCCGGGCGTTGAGATTAAATCAGAAAAACTTTGATTAGATACGAGAAGTTAGCATCGAGTTTTCTCGCAAATTTTTCCAAAAGATTCAACTCGTCTTGCGGTATTTTTACAAAAGTAAATTTCCAAATAGAAATGCGGCAAGTTGTGTATAATTTATAGCGGTTTAAAGTCGAACTCGGTAAAGCGGACCTTTCGCGGGGCGGTGGAATAAAACAGAAACTCTTTTTGAATTTTAAACTCCATTGAATTATTTACAAAGTTGGGAAAAACTGCGAATGCATTATCCAAGAAGAGATTGTTTATAAAATGAGAATTGATCTTGTCTGTATTCAATATGATGTAAGGATTTTTTAAATGTGTCGATTCACGTTTCATGGAAACGCCTGTTCTTTGTCACATGTTTGTAAAATATACGGTAAATTGAACACGTATTGGATAATTTTATATCACAATGACAAAGAGGTATGGAAATTAAAAAAAAGACTTTTAAATGTTTCATAACCCAAATATCACGGGCGCCCTATTTTTTTTAATTGGCTCTCGAGATAAATTGCCTGGTGTGGTTTTAAATTTGAAAATCATTTTTCAGCATCCTCTTTTGGGCCATTATTGCGAATTTTACAAATTAGAATGATTTAATGGTGGCGCGTGACCGGTCATTAATCCACCCCCATACAATTTGGCAACCCTCTTCAGCGGGAACACAAATCGAAAGAAAATGAAACCAATAAAAAGTTTATAAAAAGTTTTTCAAAGTATGATGAGGCCGTTTTATCATAGAATAAGAGTATCAAACCAATTCATATTTTTTGTGGCGAAATTGTGTAGTAACATATTACAATTAATCTAATCTGAATGCAGTAATTAGATTAATTGTTGCCTTGAAGACGATTAATTATTTAGTTTGTAAATATCGTCCCAGTGGAATTCATTAGTAGTAACAAGATTTAGGCTGAACGTGTATCTTTTCTAAAGAGACATTGGGCAAAAAAAAAATGTTTACGATTCACGCGACGCCTTTCACTAACGTTTGGTGTTTCATTAGTCACAAACTAAGTCTATTAAAGCTTCTTTCATAAAATTGCCTCTTTATTAAAGCAAGTCTTTTGTTTTCAATGTAATACATTATTCTTATTTATTTTGAGATGGCGCCGTTATGAATTCAATAAGTATATTGCTTGTTGAAATCACGTGGATAAAGAAGTGAAAAATAGACACCATCAATTTACGGCTGGCGTCGCCTAAAAGTTTGACGTTTGCTGTGAGGCTTAACGAAATAAAAATAATAAATAGATATTTAAATTTATATATATTAAATATATACAATACGCACTTCAAATATATTTGAAAAGATCTGAAAAAAGTTGTTTTAAAGAACAAAGACCGCGACAAAAAGAAGATAAATTGGGTTCAGGAACGCCCGATAACGGGGACAAATGTTTAAACTCGGATTTCTTTCTTCTTGAGTAATTTGATTTAGGTCACTCAGGTCAACCGATCCTCTCTTCTTGGCATTTCTACGAATACTATCCAAATTTATAAGAGACAAACTTTAGGGACAGGGAATGAATGACTTGGTCCTAAGTTTATTAAGCACACATTATGTTTGGGGCGGTCTTAAGTTTTGTTCGACATCGTAACACTTAAAAACAGTTTTATGAGTATATGTTACGGGAAATAATGTTATATTTGAGAAAATATGAAATTTAAATGCGAATATTTTAAACTTTCAATGTGAAAACTACACGAAGCAGTAGATTTATTGCAAAATACACGAGGGAGTTCCGAAACGTGAAATAGATTTCAATTAAAATACGACCATTACGATACGATAGGCAAATATCTATTTCACCTAAATATTATATAAATTATCCCAAACGTGCAAATTATTTATTGTGCAAATAATAAAATAAAGATTATTTCAAAATGATTTTATTCCAGCAGAATTTAAACTTGCTGGTTGTAGCATAATATTTAAATTTTTGTTCATTTACATACATTTGTAAATTATGCCTCGCATTAGAATAAAAGTTTTTTTTTACAAATTTTGAATAAATTATGAATATGTAAAAGTATTATAGTAGCAAATTCAAAGTTTGCCGTTTATTTCATTCATTCGACACCGATCGGGTTTTAAATTACACTGGGAACGATTTATGATAGGAGTTCTAGAATTCTAGGGTGTATTTTGTTCTCTAACTAGGATTTACAAGGATACGACAGAAAGCTTTGTTTGTGACACGGATTAACGTTTAAGCTTTTTGACGTCATCGGATTAATACAAATTATATGTATTAAATACGTAGCAAATTGATCAATTATGGCGAGCTTATATTAATTAAAATAGAGGGACTGTACAATTTAATATTTTTGGTGATGTAGGTACATTTTTTAGGATTACACGAGTGTTTTGAAATATTATATCAAATGAAAAGTACGAGAAGAAGCTTAATGCGGTTAGCAAATGTGGAACATTTGTAACGAAACAAAATGCAGGTAAAAGGAAAGTAGGAGTGATGAAGGCTTTCAGGTATTCGGTTGCATCTGCTCTACCTTTAAATAACAGGCTTAGTGGGAAAAATACGCAAACGGCCACAGTCCAAAGTAATTTTCCAACAAATATCATGAATACATACAAAAGTGTAGTTTAGCTGCTGCAAAGCGTTATTATACTTGCAGTTCTGAAATATTTGGCACTCAAAATTCAAATGTTAAAAGTTACGCTTTGTTCCGCACCAAATTTTCAACTTGTCTGAATACTGAATAAAAAAGCATTTTATTCTGTTACCTATTATTTGTAGGTATAACTTGAATTTTTTTATTGACTTTAGAGTAGTAGGAGCGAAATTATTAATTTAATATCGAGTGTGGTAAGTATATACCGATTATTTTTTAATTTTTAATTTATTTTACATATATTATTATATCATACTGCAATACTATAAGAGCATTACGGGCGATCCCAAGTCGCCGTGACGATAGTGCAGCACTCGTCAGTTATATAATACTTGTAGTTTAAAGGCTATATAATTAAGTGTTTTATTTTAATTTAGTCAAGTAAATGAGAGACATTACACACGTGTTCACAATTAATTATTTTTTTGTATTTTTTAGTAACCAAAGAAAGATTTATCGCTTAATAATCATTATTAAATATTTAAAATTATTTTTGTGGAATTTACATTTTGAAGAAATTAATTATTTTAAGTCGATTTTTTATTTTTCCAATATAAAAAATGTCTCTGGACATCTCGACGATTTATAAAATTATATATTGTTCATATTTTAACCTTGCTTGCGTTAATTTTATTTTACGAAGGGTTGTTTAAATGCACACGTACATAATCCAAACGACAGCTCACATCAAAGAGAATGAAAATCCAGGAATAGAAACGGGTTGATTCTCGTTTTAGAATCCAGCTTGTGTGATCATCAGACCAGAAATAATTCATATATGAGGAATAATAGACACCCGACGATGCGTATCGACCTAGCTGACCTCAAATAAAATGTCAACAAAGAGGTTGACGCTATCAAATAAACTAATTTCAGATCTAGATCTAGCCAAGATATGATTGTAGTTTATTAAAAAAAAATAACGATAAGTCTCTCAGATAAGCAAATAACCCAACCCAAAGCCACCAACCAGTGGATACGCTTTTATTTTGTAAAATATTTATGCATAATAAAATTTATTTGGGCAAACAGTTTAAACGAACGATGAAAATATATTGATGTTTGCAAAGTGGGTTATTATATTGAAAATTGCGCATGGATGAAAAAATATGAATGGGTATTGGCAAATAAATATTTATACTTTTTATCATTATTATAAACACAATTTCATTCTTATTATAGGGTATAATAAAAACAAATAATTACGTACATCCTTTGAAGGTGTGGTTAGAGCCTTTTTTTCTTCAGACTTTTGACACATCGCGTGACTAACTTTAGTACAAGAGTCTAAAGAGTGTGCGTGTTATTCAGGAGAACTACTTTTATACGTAAATTCTATACAAATCGATATATTTACGTACCTGCCTACACAAAACATATGAAAGAATACAAACATCGTTGCGGGAAATATTGTGAAAAGTAAACGTTTGAATTTAATTTTAAAAAATCCATGCATAGTCGTAACAAAGCTTTGTAGTGTGCTGCACTGTTTAATGTGGTGTTGCTCCAATTAACGTGTAAATAAAGGTGTTTGAAACGAGAGCCAATATAGTTTTTTTATACAGTTGGACTGGACCATTGTGGAGCTGATTGAACTTTCGAATATAAAAAATATATTTGAAAAAAAAAGTTTTATTATGTGTGTGTGGCGATCGCGGATAGTAATTTGCTTTAATGAATACGGTTTCGTATAGCCTCTTTTATTGTATACCTCTAGTCATTGTCTTGGGCCCATTCTTCAGGACAACGATTATTAAATACGAAATAGGGTGGTGGATATAAGAATGCCGGCACGCAATAAGAGAGACTTCTAGCACGATTGAAATTCACCGAACGTGTCTCGTTCTCCGTATGGAGAAAATTACTGCATTGTCGTCTCGAGGCTGAAATTTGAAGAGCGCCATATACGTGCGGAATTTCAGTCTTCTCTAAGGTCTACGACGGTCCATTGTGAGGCTGGAGAAATTCCACATAGCGATGTCGAGGGGAAAAAATTCCGCACAGATAAGTAGGTTACCACCACAGACGAGAGCGACAATTATCGACGAATGGGGCAGACGTGTACGGAGGCTTAATTTTATTTCCGAATTGTGCCTTTTAACAGCCGTAGGCTCAATTTCAGAGACCGCTTTTAAGCTTCCTCGCACACATTAACAGAAGGAAGAATTACACATTTTATAGCGTGAACAAACGAATTATCTAGTAGTTTCATTAAACGTTTGACAACACAAATCAAACACCTTTTTTTCAGGGAATTTTTGTAATAACAGTATCGATAATGATCTATCGAACTACACTCATAAGACAAGATTAGAATATATTTTTATTGCAATTACTATCTAACCACCATATTGCATTTAATACAGGGTGGATATTTATTCAAAATAATCATTTTTGGTCTTGGTATATAGAGGATTTATATTATGTGATGTGCAATAAAAAAGGAGCATTTCAACGCTTTGTGTGCCAGTAGCCTCTGGCGGGTAAAATGTTTGGCTCTACGCCAGTTGCTGCGCGTTACTAACTAATGCTACGGCAGTGCTACGACGCGACACTGCTACGACATAATATAAATTAATGTGAAAAAAATAATTTAAATTCTTACCAATCCTCCTCTTTAGCTTTTAGTGCTTACCTGAAAGAAGACAAAAAAATATGGACGTATTAAACAAGTCAGTGGGTAATTACATTTTGAATGATGAATAAAGTGAAGAAATCAGTGAAAATAGTGCATGTAAGAGATGTAAACTTTGATGAAGTGAAAATGATGTATAAGTCGCATGATTTACAGAGCGTGAAAAGTTTCATACCCAGTATGTTCATTTTCCTTCAGTTATCTTCCCCAAGTCCGGTCTTTATCGATTCGAGATCAATTCGGACATGGACACGGAGACGCGGATTAATTAACGCGTTTCTGAAATTTAATTTTGTTAAGTACCAATTTACGGGTGCGGTGCACTTTTAGCCATTTGAATGGGCATTGTTATATAAATAATTTATATGTTTTGTTACCAATTTTTTGTTAGAAAAAATTCAATACGGTTATAATGTTTTTTTTTAAGAAGTGATATAGAGAGGAAGAGATAGATAGAAGAAGAAGTATATTTTTTGGCTATGGCAAATGACGTAAAAGTGCAACCTTGTACAGCGAGTTCGGTAAGCAAGTGTGGATATGATGGAGGCTGGCTACGACGTTATTCACGCGGCCCATCCGAGCCACTACTGAAGGCTACGAAGGGGCGGCTTCAGCTTATACAGCACCCCCTCCCACCACCCGGCTGCTATTACTAATACTACTAAAGGGTGGTTGTGGCCTCTGCTCCTCACTCTAGCCACCCCCTACATCCAACCCCCTGATGAAAATCCCACCCCATCACCTCCCGCCTGTAAAACCAGCCGTGGTTAAGTTTTCCCTCTCCGAAACGGCGGAAGTGATATTGGACGATAGGGACAATTTTGTGCCACTGTATGTGTGACTTGGAATTAAAAAGCAATCAGTGTTTTCATCAATAAACTCCAAAAAATACAAGCAGCTTGCTTATATAATAAATTAATATCAAAACCCAAGTTGTCAAAATAAGGTAATTATAATCATTATACACTACATAAAGGCTTTAATTAATATCGCAGATTTGAGTAAAAAACATTACACTAAAATTACTAAAATAAAATTAAATATACCTAGAGGAAACGTAAGTTCATTTTACCAATGGAAATTTTAAAAATAAATTGTAACTTTGTAATAATCCACTCAAATTTGGTTTTACCCAAACAAATTGTTATTTAGTTTTTAAGCATCATATTTTGTAATTGTCTTGTTAATATGGCTTTTGTTGTTGTTATTATTTATTAGTCTTCATATTTGTAAATTGGTTTTTATATTTTTCCCATTCTTTCTATAATTTAATACTATTATTCATGTCAAATTTAAATAGACATTCTCATGTTAGTTATAGGTAAAAAGATTACTCTGTAAACCTAAGACTATTTCCAAAGATATTTTGTTTTATCAATCATTGTGAGAACTTAATAAAAAATAATAAAGGCTTTAATTACAAGTGTGCATTTGTAACTGGATAATTCAGTCACTTTTCGTGTTTCTCTCTTAACAACATTGTTCAGAGCCAAGTTACGTATCGTTAAAAGGATCCTAAGTTATACATAAACCTTAACTTGGAAAGCTGGCTTTAAATTAACATATGCAAGATTACTCGTATTAAATAAACAAACGCATTGAAACACAAACTCATTAAGAGTGTAAATGTATGTACACTGAATAAATAAATACATAAAACAGCTCGAATCATGCTTTAAATTATTAATGAACGTATTGATAAAGCCACTGTTATATCATATATATTTGTAAGGAAGCCATAAACAATAAAACTGCTCTGTAATGTCTGTGCTCTATTATACCAAGTATCGCAAGTCATTAACGATTTTGTTGAAATTGACTAAAAATTAATAATGTTTGATATTTATTTATATCCATATAAACGCTCAGAATAGTTTATTTTAAAGACAAAACGATAGTTATAAAAAAGGTATAAATAATTGATAGTATTATAAAAAAATCTTTGTTTAAAATGTATAAATAGAATGTATATAAAATAAAATCAAGTAAGGTGTAGGAAGCAATAATTTTTATGTTGCTATATAATGTCGCTCCTAAAAAAGTCCTATAGGTGGCAGAATTTGTGAAAGAGTTCACCCAGGTGCGCAAATTCGTTAATTTCTATAGGAAATTCCATCCTATTATGTTAATCATGAATATTATTAGTCCACAAGTTTAAGAAATACATACACGTATTATTACAGTCAGTTTATTTTACAGGGCTGAATTAAAAAGATTGCCACGAGATAATTCGCCAGCCAAGATATGAATTTAAACGAGTTTGATATCAACGTGAAAAAAAATGCTACGAGATTTTAGGAAATTATATTTATGTATGCAGTTTAAAAATTCATCGGGTAAAACAAAGAAAAATGTCGAAATCAAATACTGGATGTATTTTTATGTTTTTAAGCAATCCTATATATGCCAGCGTAGTAGATCAGGGATTAAGAAGCGTGGGTACAAATACTGTGGTCATAGGTTCAAATCCGCTATTATTAGGGAGATCGATAATAATATTAATAAAATCCCGATCGATCGTCTTGATGCAGGTTTACTCTGATTTCCTGTATTGTAAGGTAAAGACTGAGGCGATTATTAAGTCGGGCAGAGCCGCTCTGTTGGTGGCCTGTATAACTAGTAATAGTTAAGATCACCGACAGACAATTAACACGTTGTTGTGTCTAAAAACACATCAGAGATGTAGGTTCTCTGGTATTCCAGACAACTGTTTTCTCTTAATAAAAATTAAAAAATATGATTTTATCTTCGTAGCACAGAAGAATAAAAAATAACGCGTTCGTAGCTTTCGATACACGTTAATTCCACGGTAAAGAATTTAAGTCTACATGTACATATTTATTTCCCTTATTTGTCATTTAAACATCGAATAAACTATGTCCAAAATGAAAAAAAAATATCGGTGATAATTTTAAAGGATAAGCTAACTTTATCAGTATGTTATAATAAGAATAGTAGTCGGAATCCGCATACAAAATGGAGGGTTGGATACTCGGGAAGCGGGATTTTCAATCTACTTACCATCGCCACTTATCCGACGGGTTTTCCGGATACTACCATTTGAAATTCTGATTCGAACCACAATTAATTCAGACTAAGACTTTTTATCACCATTTACACTCTTTCTCCAACTTCAGTATTGCCACACTCACTCTTCTTTTATCCAATTTTTTTAGAATCAATATTGAGTTAAAACAAGACTGACAACTCTTATAATTACTGTGATTATATATGTGTGTTATATTATAATTACTGTGAAACTGTTTCACCGATTTATATTTTAGTTTATAAGAAATCGACTTATATTAGTATGTGTTGATTTTATGTCTGGTGTATGAACAAAATATCAGATATGTATTAAAGATGACAATATATGGAGGGTATACTGCCAAAATGCACAAATTCATATTAAATAATTTTGAGATAATGGGACACAAATTCATATTTAATAGTTTTGAGATAATGTTTTGAGATAATAGTTTTGAGATAGTGAAAAATAGTCATAACAGAACTATAAATTTATGGTATATTTTTGAATACTTTACAATGCGGTATAAGTCAATGACTTCTTTTATCTTTCCAAATATAAAACAATTATAAAATATGACTCTATTTTAACTACCAGAACTAACTAACTGACAGAAACTAAAAATGTAAATTTGACTTTTTTTTTCTTCCGAAATATTGATGATACGACTAAGTGCGTTTTAGAAGTAGATAAAGTAATAAAAACATATACAAATGAATCTCTAATCCAAAATCATCAGAATATGAGTGCATTTTAGCAGTATACCCTCAATTTATAATATTTTGGCTAGGAATATGGAAAAGTGTTAATAAAATCATCGATAAAAAAAATAATACAACTCGTAAAAAAATTCTCGGCGGATGCATAAATATTAAGATTATTGTGGTTTATTAATGAAATTGGTTTAATTATTTAATAATATATAAGCACGGAAAATCTATCGAATTACATAAGAGAATCTTTGGTACCGTAGCCCAAAGTTAAGCCCCAGTGGAGATTAATGATTAGTTAGTTCTGTGATCTGTACGTATCTTAAGTGTTCTCGGGCAAACAATTAGTAAAGATTTGAGCCCCACTTTTGCTGTTATGATAGTAAGGCTTAAAGTGCAGCCTTTTGGATAAATAAATGAGCCAAAGAGAGAAAGAATAACCGAAGTTTTAAATTCGACGTACGTGACGAGAAGAAGTTAGAAGAGAAACCGCTGAGAAAAATTAAACAACGTTTTCTTCTTCGTAAACAGTTTGTTTCTCACCTTAAGAAAGGAATACAAAAATTAAATATTAATCTTTGTACGTGAAGGATTAGGGTTTTCATTATTACTGAAGTAAGTGTCTCTAATTAAATGATTTTAATTAGAGACACTTACTTCATGTGTAGTACATGCTTTTATGTGTAGTACATGCTTATTATAAATACGTAAAAATATAAAAAGGACGGAGTTAAAAGCATAGTCGAGGAATCACGTATTGTACAGAAATAATATATCGAATAAAATATGCCGAGTGCATCTTCTTTTCTCTAGACAAGAGCACACCTTTTACGCCGAAAGAAAAAAAGAAGCAAGAGGGTGGTAAAAGTTGAAAAGCAAGGCAAAAAGTCAAAGGCGATATTTCGTACTCCTCTGTTCCGTGAGTTTATTCAAATAACACCAATAACTTTTTCGGCCTTTCGGCAGATTAAAACATAGCCTGAGGCAAATGCTTAAACTTTTTCCTTTAGCGAAGAAAAGCCCAAGGCCAGAATAATGTTCCTCGCAGATCGGAAATGATATTTTAGCGCCCGTTTCTGATCTGGTAATGGGAGAACGTTTATTATTATTTTTATATCGGCTGACTTCACCCGAAAAATGATTAAAGGGAAACTTTCCATCTAGATTTCGATCATTCAATCAAAATATTTTCTTTCACTTTGAGAAGTGATAAATCACAGTCGTGTATTTCAATTCCAACCATAATTGATATTCAATTAATTAATTACGTGTAAACCCCTTTCTTCGAACACACATAAGTAAAGGCTTTGCAAATTTAGAATAATGAGCAATTAATATATAAGTAATCGCATCACTTATCCTATTATTAATGAATTCCTGAACTTTTATATATATATATATATATTGATAAATATTATAAGTTAAATAACATAAATACAGTATGTGTATGAGTACGTGCGTGCCTTCATTGGACGTTAATTTGACTGAAAGCTTTATAAAGAAACTTTTAACTATAATATAGAGTGACGCACTGATAAATAAATTATTAAATCAGTTTCTTAAATATGAAAATAATCCTAGATTAAGACTCGGTATAAAGAAGCTCAAGAAGAATGAAAAAAAAAGTTATATCGAGTATTTCGATATGTTGAGATTTTTAACAGATAAAGAGGTTCAGAACTACTAATATTACATAAATGTCCTTAAACTATGAACATGAAAAATGTGCACACAAATTACTAAAGAAAACTTCACACTAATTGAAATATATTCAGACTATAAAGTGCATAAACATAGAACACGAAGAATGATGGTATCAACTAAAGATTTGTAAGCTGTAAAATTCTTGTCATATTCAAAATTGAGGTCGAAAATAGGCAAAACAAATGACGAAAATTCATTAAATCGAGGTTTTAAACTTCACTATATGTATAATATATATATATAATAGAGGTAAAATTAACATAGAGATAGATTGAATTGTCAAGGCGAATTGAAAAACTTCGTTTTAACTAAGTTCCAGTGTGGTAGGTTTGTTGTTGTTGATTTTTAGGATTATTTAATACATTTAGTTATTTTTGTAACAATATTTAAATGATTTAGTGAATCAACGCGGCGTTCCTTCACTCAATAAACACTCGAATAGTGTATTGAACAAATGACGACAGACGATGCGGAGCTTGAAATGGCAGAGACAAATTTATTCATTAGAAAAGCCCTGTCCGAGTAAATAACAAGTCGAGCCGTTAACTCGCATTTTACACCACATTGATTCTTCACACAAACACTTCTGTCTGCTTCGGTCAAACATCGTTTAGCTCTTCACCACTCAACAAATAAACACTCTCCGATCGATTGCATTGTCAGGTTGGGAATTAAGTTTTTTTTAAGAGTGTGCAATATATTAAAGTGGAATAGGAATAGAACATAGTCCAGATAACGGGCAATGCTTGCAAATGTAAGCGGCGGACGTCTGTTCAAGTCGGCGCCGGAAAAGAGCTCTCCGCTGATTGGGGTCTTCCTCCCTTTCTTTCTTTACTTTTCTTTTCTTTTCTATCTTTCCATCTATTTATATATATCTTCACGCCTCTCATTGCCGCCTCTTTGTTTCCACTTATAAATATTTATACATATCTATCTTTTCTTGCCGTTAAGATTTATAGTCCGTTTTAATTACGCAACTGTCGAATGGACACACTCAACCACACACCCTTATTTTATTATATATACGCACAAAAAACTTTTACAGAATAACACATATAAAGTATGAAGGTTTTCTACAAGTGGGTTTTTGTATTTTTTCCCCATAAATTATTATTATTATTAAGAGAAAACAGTCATCTGGAATATCTACCAGAGAACCTACATCTCTGATGGAGCTTTTTTTGAGAGGGTTTTTAGACACAACAACGTGTTGACCTTACAATCCACGAAATCAGAGTAAGCCTGGATTAAGACCAACAATTGGAATTTTATTAATATTATTTCCAATTTCCCAGTCGTAATGATTTGTTTACTTGGGCGGGATTTAAACCCATGGCGTCTTTATGTGTAGTTAACTCTTATTATATTTTTGATTGAAAACAGTCGCATAAAAAGGGATAATTTTCATTAAATTTATTATGTGATTTTAACTATTATAGTGAATTAATAATTGCCTCTGTATTTACCTTTCAATCCAGGAAATCAGAGTAAACCGGGATCAAGAAGATCGATCGGGATTTTATTAGTGTTATTCCCCATCTCCCAGTCGTAATAACCGATCAATCCAATTAAAAAATCCTTGACTTTTTGAGTGGGATCTGAACCCATGACCACAGTATTTGTAGCCACGCTTCTTATCCCTTGAGCCATTACGCTGGTTACACGATGCTAAAATATATCAAACCTATTTAACACGATTTCCTAAAAATTTTACCATCCCATCATTTTTAAGCATTAAATATTATTGTAAAGTTATATTTATTTAATAAAAAGTATATTTAATATCTACGATACTGACATATATAACAATCAATATGAAGAAAAAAAATCATACTCGTTCTAATAATTCTAATTAAAATATCTATGGGGTTGGATGTAACGGCTACAAGTTAAGATCACCGACAGACAATTAACACGTTGTTGTGTATAAAAAACCCTCTCAAAAATAAATAAATAAAATTTTGAGGTTTTGACTAGGGTATGAATCATCCAGACACGGGTTTTATCATCATGGATACATAGTATTGGCAGTGGTTGTGTCTTGGCCGTAAAGCGCTCCAGGTAAAAAGGCATAAGGGTTGAAGGGGATGTAATCGGCGTTGAAAGCCTTCCCGGCAACGATAGTTTCGAATCGTACAAATTATTAGCATAATTTATGTGTAGGAGAGGAATAGTGTCCTAATGTATGCGCATAGAGATGTGGAAACACCACCTGGAAGGCTAAATCGTCTTACCGCCAATTTGAACGTAAACATACGAATTGCCTTTCTGTTGACTCACCAAAGACCGTTACTAAACTACCATATCGAATTATGACAGCTACAGTTAAAGTTGTGACGCCATATGGACGTAATCGGATAAACCATACTTAACACAGTCTGACAATAAACTTAATTTTGATAAATGAGCGTCGAAATTCAATTCGAGAATTGTGAATTAGTTTCCTCGATATATGACTTTTTGTTTGATATATGTTTTTTTTATTTTTTGCACGTATATGAAGAAAATAGACGCCACTATATATAACTCACGGCCTTATTAATGAGTGTGTGCGTGCAGTGCGTATATGAATAGAGCTGGTGTACATCAATACTACTAAGCTTTAGTCGGCTAGCTCTATTATTATACGCACCAATACTATTCAGCTCTTGCATCACTCATTTGATATGGGCGTCAGTGTCATACTAATGTTTATTTCAATTTTTTAATATTTATATCGCTTCATTGCACTCTATGCGGAAACGGGACGGATTGGATATAACAAAAGATACATAATATCACTCTTTGTAATGCATAACATAAATAATTTTTATCATAACAGTTCGGACTACATAGATTTTTTTAAATAATACTAAAGTTTAACTTATTCAGCATTCAATTTGTTTATTCGTTTTTATGTTTAAATATAGTTATCATCTTTTTGTTACGTTCCCATGTGTAATTTAAATAATATTTTTGGTATAATCATAAAAATAAAATTTGCCCCATGGAAATTTGTGCCAAATGGCTAAATGTATGTAGTAGTTGTATAACGTGTTTTAGTTTTGTTGTTTGGTCAATTTGTTAGCGTGTAATGTTTATTTGGTCCACTGAGGGTTGACTATTTATCTAGTTTGAGTACAATGTTTTATTTAAGGCTCTGCGGGGTGTCTTCGGGATTTATGCCACACATAAAAGTGTCGTGACGGTAGTAAAATTCAATTGTGTTGAATTGAATCAGATGCTAATGCTTGCTAAAGTTGAAACGGCCATGTCTCATAAAGCCAATGCCGAATACATGCTTGCATTTAATTATATAAACTAATTCTGAAATAGACGAATTCACAAAATAAGCTGACAACAGGATTCATGCCCGCTATCTATCAAGTCTTGTAATTCAAATAATGTATGTAAAAAGGGAATTTTGAAGGGAACATAATTGGAAATTGACGAGTGATTGTTCAACTATGTAAAATAGGGGTTGTATGACAAGGGGAAGTGTGACAATGGTTGGTTTGTGCTTGTCTCATGCAGGCTGCATGTTGTCCCTTCAAAGAGGAGGTCCTTTTGGGATTCCTATGAGTATGAAGCCTAAGGCTGGGATTTCAGATCGAGGGGAAATTACTCTGACCAATGTGAATTTCCGCAATTTCCCAACGCCTTCAACAACAAACTGTCGTCATGTGGAACAGCCTTAATAACAAAAGGAACGTTCACTCATCATGATCATGAAATAATATTTTAGAATTAGTAATATTTATTTCCCAAAATACATTTCAACCTTAAGGGTGTGTCCCTTGGTAATGAAGTATCGGTGTTAATTGTATTGAAATACTGATTTTGTTGTGTTGCAGTCAAAAGACGGAGAGGGTTCGTTCCTTGGCACAGCAATCAATCTTTGAGAAATAGGATGGATGGTCTTGTGAAAGTGTTGGGTTTTGGAAATCCGGTTATTTAATGATGTATTACAGTATCCCCTTCTATTATGATGTATTATTTATATATGTACCGGACCTGTTTAATGCGCAAACGTTGTCATGACTTCATCCCACTGCTTAATTAATCAAACATACCGGACACATATGGAAAAAAAAATAATAATGTCGGCCTCCGTCAAGATTATATGATGGCTGTTTATTCCTGTGAGTGAGGGTTGGCTTTTAATTGACTATTCAATAAGGTGACTTTTCAAAGATGCAATATATCAAGTAAAATACTGTTATTGACATGTAACAAAAGTAGAGAATTTTGTTATTAATATTATAAATTGTTAAGTTTGTTCTTCGAACAATACGTGATCTGAATTTGATAATGGAAGATTCAATTTTAGATGGCAAGTTGAGTAGGTGTTAATTCTCCCAACCCAACCGTCAGATGTCTTGTTGAAGGGATGAGAGCGGGAAAGGAAAGGCAGATTGATCTTCAGGACAAGCTTTATTGGGGATGAAAGCCTTCCCAAGCCGTCCTTTGCTAATTATACAAACACAATTGTCAACTCTATCCGATCGGTCACATGAGCCATTCATCACATTTCAGTAAAATAACCCACATTCATTCGGCATGAGTGGCTTACAATTCAGAATTTGGTGGTATAATGTATGGTGATTACCAATACAGGCATAATTCAATTTAATGTTAGCCTATCCCATTCACGATTCAATATAGATTTGACATGTTTTATAACATTTTGAATATACGAGTAATTTCCAAACAGTAATAAAATAGGTTGTTTTGAAACAATGATTGTACAATTTCTTTATTAAATATAATTTACAATAATCGTAGTGATACAATACATAATATGAGTGAGATTAAGCCAACAGAATTGGTATTAAAAGTTATAATATATGGGGAAATGTTAGCAAAACCCACTTGTGACATAATTCATGACTAAAAACAAAATACGTAAATTACAACATAAACAAAAAAAAACACATAAAATAATAATAATTTTAATGTGAACAAAATGCCTATGAGCTCACAAATTTCATAGGCAGTCCAAACTTGCGTTTTCGTGAATAATAATTAATTTTATCTACATTTCGTATTAGTGGATTAGATGAGAAATAAGTTATTTTATTAAAATATCTTTTGCTCAAATCTGTGACAACTGCTTCTATATTTTGCAATTTAATAAAGTCGTGGATATCTTTAGGATATGTTCCGGGACCCAAGTTTAATATCATTTTAATGCACTTTTTTGAATGATTTGGATATTTTTTGCAATAATAAGAGTATATTACGCGTTGAAAACATTCATTTTAGTTTGGGAAATAATACAATTTATTAATACCTATATAATGTTACTTTTCTAACATAATTTTTCAAATAAAGTTTGATAGTTTTTTTTGTTTTTCGAGTGCAACATGATTCTAGAAACAAAGCATGTATAAAAAACAATGCATGACTCTTTACGGCTTCTATATGTCATAACGGAGTGTAGAAGTGACGTGAATAAAATGAAAAGGGATGCGGGACGGCAGAAGAAAGCAGGTAGAAAAGGCATGGGCAGATATAAGCGTCACAAAAGGCGATTTTTCATAAGAAATGGTCTCACCCTCGGGAATAGTGAGGCATCGTAGCACCGAGCCTTGATACTTTGAGAAGAGAAGCCCTGGGGAAATATGTAAATGCTACTCAAAGGTAACCGACACTGTCTACTTTAATTGCCCAGCTTAATCATCGTTGCTGAGAGGACAATCCACCAACCAATTATTCCCTATTCCCGGATATGAGAACAACTTTTTTATACGGAAACCTTTGACGAGATTGAAGCCGCGTCCGAGATTGCATTTCAACTCTAATACTATACCAGAGCTGAATTCAAAGCTTTGTAAATACTAATAATTTATAACTGAGTATACATATATTTTACCGCAAATTCTTCTCATCAATGGCGAGATGATCGCGCCACGGGACACTTTGAGACATGAAAGTGGTTCATTTAGAATAGCAAGGAGATGAAATATGTCTGCGAATTGTGGTGATTATTATACTGCGATAGGGGAATTGGAACAAGAATCGAAGGGGAACTCAGCTGTAGTGTAGAAAGCCCGATGAATTGGTCGTTAATATTACGAAGGCTTGTATTGCCGTTTATCATCTGTCCCTATATAAACGACTCCGGATGAATTACACCTTCTCATTTATCCATCTATTAATCCGCTGCTACATTTTACTGAACGAAAATGACTTTGAAGGATTGTCGAGAATAATTTAGATGATGGTATATTTAACAGTTTCTTGGATAGATCCGTATGACGTAATATTAAAAAGTTTTCTTTAGAGCTGAAATTGAATTTGTCAATTTGTAAAGCGGAACGCGCACTAAACTCTAGTCACTTGCCGGCTTATTGAGCCCGACTTGAGAGATGCCAATTTAAAGGCTGTATCTACTCCTTGCCTTCGTTCGGTTTCCGTTCTGAAAACAATTATTTAGCAGAGGCTAGGCTTGCATCAGAACAACTTGATTGAGTGCATTTGAGCAGTGGGAGGAGAGAAAGCTCGACTCGGCGTTGCTAGATGGAGCCTGAAACCACTTTTAATTGAATAATCCGATAGGGGATGGATGGAAGGAGCGATGCGGTTGTACTAAGGCTTCCTAGCCACTAAGGCATACTACCACTATCATCATATAACACCATAAATAGATTATCGCGATCTGATGGGATTAGCGACCGGGACGTGATGCGCCCTGAAGAACATTCGCCACGATCAACTTGTCACTTTATCACACACTTAATCAAAAATCACAATTAAACCACATTCAAGTTTTGAAGCCTCTACGTTCAAATGGCAAATGTTAAGATAAAATCGTAATACTAATAATTATTAAATTTATCTAAAGATGTATCTATGTATATATTGTTCAATAATAAGTTTAATATACTATATTTTTCAGAATTATTACACTTTAATATAATGTTAAAGTATGTAAAATCTCTGATTGGCTCAACTGATTTCACAAAAATATTATATGAGTTTAATTTTATTTGAATATATCAAATAGATTATTCATCGAAAAAAAGTCGCTCAATAGAAATCTAATTAAATGGCTTTGATATTTAATTCAGATGCCTACAATAATAATAACCAGAACTAATCGAATTTACTGGTTATTATCCTTGAAGTACTATTGGGGATCTCTGGATCGGGATTAATTGTTGATTTATTTATAAAACCTACTCTTATAAACAGTCCAAGTGGGTCTAATGCAGTCCTTAAGCATATTCGAGCCCTGCAACGATTTCCTTTATAATTCTGCTTTGATTTGTTTATTGCTTATTGTATTATTTTGTTTTAAATAACACAGAACATTATATGAGATACATCTACACTTATCATAATCAAATATTATATTCATGGGAGAAACCATAAAGTAATTTATCAAAAATAGTAATTTTTTTTAATAAAAAAAACGTCCGAAAATTCTAATACTAAAACCCATAATAAATCAATTTAATAAAAATGTAAGCCGCACATTGCTCTACAATTGAGAGCAATTGAAAACCTGTTTTTTCAACCTCTTCGTACAATTTATTTATTCCGAGGATATAACAATTCATCAATTTGTATTGAAAAAATAATAAAAGGCATTTAGCCGATGCTGTAAACCCAAAGCGTTATTATTTTTAATATTTTAAAGATGTAAATCAATTATTATTTAACTATTATTTATTAAACAGGTAATTGAATGATTCAGATAATATAATTTGATCGTGCATGAACTAGTATATTGGCGTAGTATTGTCGTAGCCGTGGCGTAGCAGCTCATCCAGTATTCTTAAGTCGCGCTCTTTATTCAGCCTTTTGTGATAAATTCTTTAAGAAGTGACTAGTGGTGGCCGTAGTTGCAATACCATGAAAGTGAAGTAACAAATCATACTTAGCCACCAAGCACTTCTATGCCTCCATAAGTCCGACCCGTTGTAATAATGCTAACCAGAAACACAGAGGCCCGCTCGTAAATTTTGATTACCACGGCCAAGCGTCGATTCCTCTTGATGCTTTCGAAATTTTCTTACAGTCAATGCGTACAAAAGAAGCTGAGATTCGTAAAACTAAAAATTAAGACGGATTTTTACTGCCACAGTGTTTAACAATGGTACTATAATTTTACTTATACACCATAACATCGAATTTTAAAATTAATTCTATATTCACGAATTATAATTTTTCGTTAACGGTAAATCAAATTTCAATATCTTCTCCGCGATAAGGCTTAACGCAAAAGCAAACACAAGGGCGAATTTCGATTATACCAAAATTGTAAAGATAGTCTTTTTTGATTGGCAATTATGAAGCGATGTAAGTGTGTGTATTTATATAGGAAGAGCAAAGATCGGTTTTTAATTGCGCCTTTCCCATTTCAAATATTTGATATTATATTCAATTATAATTTTTATATTGGATGCTTTTGAGAAGCTTACATAATATTATAGTTATTTCTTTATTCTCTCATTAGAATCTCATTGTCGTCAGTGAGTCGGCTTTCGAGTCCATTCTTCAAGAACTTCCGCAGATTCTGAAGAAGGTCTTTCGACACGTACTATTCTTTTAAGGGTAAAAGTGGCTGTGGAATCCGATATTTTGATCCAAGAATGTGGGATAAGCTTTTCTCCATATAAGGGAGTATAGCTCTTGAAATGCATACCTACTATCTAACTATTATTATACATATTAATACAATGAATATTTTTATATCTCTTACTCGATGGTTGTATTTATTTAGAGATTGTATAGTTTAATTATAATCACAATTAAAATATAAGGTTAGACATGTTGAACCCTTTGAGGGTAGAGAGTTGAGACCTTGTCTCAAAGAGCCTCTAGGGTGGCAGAACTCTCACCTCCTTTTGTAGAAATATCTCAAGTGGGTAATTGAGAGAACACTTTTAACCCTGTCATGAATTTTCACTACATATTCCTTTGCTTTATATAAAATATGATATTGAATACTTTGCTTTATAACGTGACCCGACAATGACTGCATACCGGCCTTTTCGTGTCGCCATTTTGTCGGCAATCTTTTCACGTGCCACTAAACACTAATCTTTTACGTTTACCCTCACGTCATTTTTTTGTACTAACACCTTATGAATAATAAATGGTGCTTATATCGTCTTGAGAGGTGTTTTTTTGCCTTAAGCAAATATTAAGATTTGTAAGATTGGGTCTCACAGTATGTCAAAAGGAAGCATTCTTGTTAAACTGGTATAATTTAAAATCCACACATTGGTGTGCTCGGAAAGAATGCAATGTCATACTATAAGGTATAATCCACTGAAAAGTAGATCCAGATGCGAGAAGTAAACAGTCGGTTGAGCCAAAAGTAAGGTGAGATTTATCTGAAGATAGCCGTGTTGGACTTCAAAGCGTCACGTAGTAGAATGTAGAGGAGAGCAAGTGGTCGAGAGCTACTCTACCACGTAGCACTAGTCTCAGTGATTAACGGGAACCTCGTAGCTACTTTCGTGTTCCTTCTACTACTATTACAATTACAACCTTTACCATAAAGAAGATATAAAAAAAATAATAATAGGAATCGATATTTTATTTATAACTATATTTTGTTAAGATAATCTTTCTATTATGTTTAGTTTTTGCGTGGCACCCCTGTATCACTTTGGTTATTGGTACTTTTTGCATGTTTTTGATGTTCCCAGTTAGTAAGACTGTCATAAAACAGTAATAATGGAACTTATTCAAGCTAACCAATCCTCTATTCTCCCCAGATCATCGTAAAACTTAAATAAGAGCCTTATTTTTGGTTGTAAATAAATATATCCTTGTAGATTTTAATGGTTATCATGATAATCTTCATCTATGTATGTTTTACAGTACAATCTGCTAAGTTAAGAATAGTGTCACAACACAAGTTAACATTAAGAAATTTGTAAGAAAGTGAAGGATATAACCATAAAAACATTTTAATTGATTTTATAAAATAAAACATTTGTATAAATTACCGATAATAGCTAAAAAAATCAGTTTTATGTTATTAATATATAAATGGAGGAACAAATAAAAATTATACGATCTTTACCTCTTCGGTAAAGAAATAAGGTTATAATATATTAAAAAGTAAAATTTAGTAGTTAAATATAAAAATATGCCAAAAATGATCCAAAGTGAATCAGAAAATACCAAAAGTTCTGCGATGGTATCTAAAAAACAGAACATCAAAACTTCAAAGCCCTCTCTCCTGTAAAATCATCTTTTGAACCTTATGACAGTGTGACATTTAATAATTTTTTTTAAAGTAAATGCTGTAAAAGGCGAAAATATAAGAAATATATATGGCTTTAGGAAAGGATATTATTATTATTTGAAGACTAGAAAGACCCGGTTTACTAATTTTAACCATAATAATAACAACACATATAAAATTAAAAGTTTGAAAGTTCTAAAATTGCATATGCTGAGAATGTAAAGTGATTTTTTAATTATGACAAACCTTATAAATAACTGTCTGGCTAAATATAATAATATATTTTAACAATAATCAAATAAATGAATCGCAATCAAACTTCGATAGATGTTGCCAACAAACTCGGAATATTTTTTCATCCATTTTAAATATAAAAAAAATTAGAATCTTGATTTAAGTGAATTGATAAATACATTTCAGTATCATGATTTGTATTTATCTAAGTCTATAAATTTGATTGCCTGCTTAGTATAAATTAATATCGAAGGGCGTCGAATTCTCCAAAGGCATGGACTAAGTAAAGGGAGAGTGTCAAAATCGAATTGAAAACAAAAGGCCGGGCATCGAAATGTTGTTCCCGGAAATAAGGTGATTTCCATTCGGGGTATAAGAGACGAAGGGGCAATGTTAAATGTGGGTGGTTTGGGGTGGTTATAGGGGGTGGTAGTGGAAGTATGCCTGTAAAGCCTTCCCAGCCTGCAGATTTTCCGTGGCTAAGTGAAAAATCCGGTCCTTTTTACTGCCGTCTAAGATTCAATTGCTCCCGTCTCTTTCACCTTATCATATGAATCATAATACCATATGACTGTTCCACACCCAGTATTCGCAGAAGCTTGAAATAAGTATGTTTTATTGCGCCTACTATTTAAACCAACTAAAGACACGCCACAAATTTCAAATAAATATGTAAAAAATGGACATTTATAATATGACTTTTTACTCACGTACAGCAGTAGTAAATTTTCAGGAAATTATCAAATGAATATGCGTACCTGAAACAAAAGCCAATGTTTGATTAATTTATATTCTATGAAAAAATATATACTATATATGTGATCAAAATAAACTGAGAATATTTTAGGGGGTGGTAGGGTATCGGAATCGGGATATAGGAATAATGGAAATTTTAATTTTTTATTAATTAATATAAAAAAATATTAATAATATTAATTACGCATAACAGACACAAAATACACCTAACTACTGAGTACTTCAGAGAATCAGTTGATTTCAAGATGGTGGCCCAAACTCGATTCCAAAAGCACTATATATATATAGTGCTTATATATATATATATATATATATATATATATATATATATATATATATATATATATATATATATATATATATATATATATATACATATATTCATATATATTATGTTTTTTTCAATAATTTTTTCGATACCCTACACCCCCTAAAATATTTCCCCTGAATACCCCCTAAAATATTCTCAGTTAGTTTAATTCCACTCTGTTCATGTGATCGAAATAAACTGTAATTTAGAAAAATTATAATGCGACATGATTTTTATTTTTTTATATTCCGAAAATCAAAATTTGTGATTATTGTTTGCAGCGAATGTCTATTTGATAAAAAAACACATCATGTCTCGTTGTCATTTAACCGCAGACAGCTGAAATTTTCAGCACGTGTAGGACAACAAATTTTAATGGCAAGCGTAATATTTCAGCTGTTTGAAAATCACACGCATTGTTGACCTGTCCATCAATTCTCTGTAATCATTCGCTTGTGTTCACTTAACATTATTTTGCTAATTTCAACAAGAATTACACAGCGATTTGGATGTGAAAAATATTTTGAAATATTTGTAATGAACTTGTGTTACTGTGTAGGGAATTGAAGGTAATTAAAATAATGAATAAAATTGTGTGTGTTCAGATTCTTAAAGCTTATTTAATTAATATTAATTATAAGCATGATTACATAAGATGAATATTAATATTTTTATAAAACATTGCTTATTGTTTGTGCATAAACACTAGATTCGTTAAAACAAGTTAATTTTACATTATTTTCTTTGTTTTACTACGATTAATTGTTTATGCTAAATTTACTGGTTATTATCCTTGGAGTATTATTAGAGATCTCTGGATTGGGATTAAATTGTTAATTTTCTCTGTAAAACCTAGTGTTATAACCAGACCTAGTCCAAGTGGATGTAATGAAGTGCTTTGATGCATTCGAGCTCTACAACGATTACTTTTATATAATTGCTTTTTCATTTGATCATTGTATTATTTTATTTTAAACAACACATAAAACAATATATGATAAACATGTACAGTTATCATACATCATATATTATATTCACTGAACAAGCTATAAAGCAAATTTCAAAAAATAATTATTAATTTTATTATGTTATAATTATAAAAATTCACTACATAATAAAGAAATATAAAATCGTGCAGTGCTCTACAATTGTGAGTAAATGAAAACCAGTTTTTAACCCTCTTGTTCGAGCTATGGTTATAAAGAAGCTTCTTCCCTTTATAACATTTATTAAATCTATGATCAAAGTCACCTTTACATCCCTTTGTAGGGTTTAACAGATTTAAAAGAATTTTAATGTTTTTGGTCGCAATTAAGGATAAGGTTGATTGAGTTATATGTGAAGATTGCTAATTGAGATTTTAACATAGAAAAAAAACTAAGGTAGTTTGAAAAATGTAGAAGAGCTGAAGTGGATAACGAGATTAGAACAATTTATATGTTTGATGTCTGACCGGTCTGTGAATAACACGGAAAATGCATTTGGTGTAGGCACATATAATATAAAAAGCTAAAGCTCCAATAAGCAGACAAGACACATTTTCAGTGCCGGCTTAACATTTTGCTGATATATTGCTGCGAATGTGGAGCTGAAATAGAAAGGAGCTCAAACGATTGTTCGTGTCGGCCATAGAAGCGGTTTCAGTGAAATACGGCACTCCATTTCCCATACTTTTTAAGAGATAGCATAAGATGATTTTTTTACGATTGATGTTTATTACTTTGTAATATGAATATTAAGGTAGTAATTCTATTGAATTTATTGATATGAATGATTATGTCTTATTTATATATAGATATTAATTAATTGTTGAAAATATACCAACCATCTCTGATTGAACAAAAAAAAAACAATTGAAAATGCTTCATTTTTCGACGTTTTATTTAAGATGCGTATAGATATGGTAGATAATTCTATTTTATTTTATTTTACGCCCCAAGGAACTTTTTTGCTTTTTTTATTTTTTATATTTGTGTATACATATATTATTTTAAATTATTTTTAAGAGAAAACAGTCGTCTGGAATACCAGAGAACCTACATCTCTGATGGAGCTTTTTTGAGAGGGTTTTTGTAGACACAACAACGTGTTAATTGTCTGTCTGTGATCTTAAGTATTACTAGTTATACAGGTCATCGACAGAGCGGCTCTGCCCGACTTAATAAACCTACTATTTACCTTAAAATCTAGGAAATCAGAGTAAGCCTGGATCAAGAAGATCGATCAGAATTTTTATTAATATTATTACCGATTCCCCAGTCGTAAAAACCAATCTAATCAAATAAACAAATTGACTTAACCAGGATTTGATTAATAATTGTCTCATTATTGACCTTACAATCCAGGAAATCAGATTAACACTGAATCAAGGCGATCTATTAGGATTTTTATTAATATTATTCCCGAGTCGTAATAACAGATCAAATATATTTTTTTTCAGTTGAACGAGATTTAAGCCCATCACCACATTATTAAGTATAAGTTGAATCAAATTTAAATTCAAGTAAATATATGTATATACATATATTCTAGGATATTATTTTTATAAAATATTATTTTTGTGAAAAAAAGTAGTTGCGATGGATAAAGTATTGGTTTTGAAAATGCCACGTCTGAACCAATTGACCATATGTAGAGGGGCTTTTAAATGATTATAAAAGTTATATAATATACTTTTAATTTGACAAAAAATATCTGTTGTTGTATATAATAGGTCATTCAGAAGCTATTGTTAGATATAAATCGCACGATCTTAATTTTTCAATTCACTGTTCTCTTGAATTAATTAAGAAGTGGCAAAAGAGAAAAAAGATGCAAAGAGCATTAGATGGAAAGATTGCAGTAAAGAAATGTAAGGAGGGGTCTTTATAATTCCATTAAATTCTGGTGAAACGTCGGATCAAGCGTTCACTAAGAACAACGTTAATAAGGATGAAAGTCGAAATTTAATGAAATCTCTAGTCCGGCTTTTTGCTGAAAAGAACCGTAAAAAAAGAAGGAAATTCCCATGGGAACCGCAGAGCAGAGAGACATTCCTCCGAACGTTTCTATAGAGAAATTATTTTATTTTTATTCCGGTATTACTCATTGAGACTTTGCATCTGAATATTATCTTAGCGGTGGACTATTATTTAATTTATCAATTGTTATAATATTTTTCTTTATTTAATTGAATATAAACGCACATTAAACATTTTTTTTACATACAAGACAAAACAATAATAATAAAAAAGGTTTAAAACAAATATGAAAAGTATATAAAATATGATATTGTTATATAAATGTATGTATATAAAATAAAATTAAGTAAAATAAAAAAAATGAAGCAATCATTTCTCATATTTATATTATATTATGTTACCATATGAGGTCGCTTCTACACATTTCCTGTAGATGGCAGAATTGGCGGAAAAGATATTTTATGTTTGATGATAAATATCTCACATAAATTTGGTTAAACCAATTACAATTTGTGTACATGTTTTAATTTATTTAAAAAATATAATGATAGTGAGTTATATAAAATATTCAATGAATCTCGATATATTTTTGACAATGTTTTTAATCAAACGAATGAATTTAAAAATAGCTATTCGATTTAAAATTGAATGAAGTATTATTTTATCATGATACATTTGTATAGAGATATCATATATATTACATTAGTATATTTTATTATTTTGTTATAAGATGATTAAATGTTTCATCATGTTGAATGCACCAAAATAAAAAGTTACGAGTATTGCAGGATGCGGATATTACAAGGAGTATTTCGTTTTACTTGTAACGGATTATACGGTTTTCTAAAGTAATATTTTAGTATCAAAATTAAATTGAAAATCCCCCCAGTGTGACATAATGCGATTCTGTTAGTTGTATGGATGAGGTAAGCTTATTTATATTTGGTAATGCGTTAAGGCAGTGTTATGGTTTATATTAGGTCACGGTCCAATACCCTCTGTCGCCTTGCCGTGCTACGATAAGACTACGCCATAGCAAGCACACCATATTATAAGATGTTGCTACGCCATGACGACAACCGGTTGACATATTGCTGCCGAGATTTGCCACTGCCGACCATTCTCACAACCCATAAATGATCTCGGTTCGAAGCCTCCGTAAATTTAATACCAACAGTACAAGATCCTAGATAAACCCTTAAAGTGTACATAAACAACACTGTATCTATATTGGTCAACGGCTGAACTTAACACCTTATATCCACTTATTAACAGACGTAGTCAGCTGTCGCCCAAGAATAAGTTACTTATTTATAAATCGATTACCAGACCGATTCTCTTGTATGGATGCCCAGCTTGGTCTACTGCGGCACAAATTCATAATTCAATTCAAATTGTCGAAAACAAGTGTCTTAAGATGGCCTTAGATCTTGAACCTGGCACATTTCTTAAAGAAGTCCACGAGAACATTAAGTTAAAAATGATCAAAGCAAATATTGCAGATTTGAGTAAAAAACATTACACGAAAATGACTAACTAACCCAATCATTAGACATGTAAATAATACCAAATATGCCTCGAGGAAACGTAAGTTCATTTTACCAATTTTTAAAAATAAAATTTATAATGATCCACTCAACTCAAATTTGGTTTTACCCAAACAAATTGTTATTTAATTTTTAAGCATTATATGTTGTAACTGTTTTGTTAATATTGCTTTTATCGTTGTTATTATTTATTAATCTTCAAATTTGTAAATGGGTTTTTTTCCCATTCTTTCTATAATTAAATACTATTATTCATGTCAAATTTAAATAAAACATTCTCATGTTAGTTAAAGGTAAAAAAAATATATAGTATAAGTATATAGTCTGTACACCTAAGTCTATTTCCTAAGATGTATTATTCTATTAATCAATGCAAAAACTTATGCATAATAAAGAAATTGTAATATATATAACGGTCGAACATTTGATGCTCATAATTAATATACCCACGCAATTCGTTACTCAAATATAAAATGATGAAGGAAGTAAATTTTAATAAAAGTGTTCACAAAGTTGCATAAAGCTAATAATTTGAGAAAATGCACACACTAAGATAATGGAAAACTCAAGCTTGTAAAATCCACCCTTTAATAAAGTTTGTAATGTATGTACTTTCTAACATTTTATTCTTGTGAACCAACATAATCATAATTAATATAATATTTTTGTGAAAGCAGTTGAACCAATTAGAGATTTTACATACCATAACATGATATTAAACCGAAATAATTCTGAAAAAATTAATTAACCCGCCTCTTCTGGTATGGCCCCAATTATTTCGGTTTAAAACACTTTAGTATAATGTTAATGTATGTATAATATTTTTTATTATGAAGAAGTGGCATTAATTGTATTTAGATACATTTAATAACACTTCTTATAGGAAGTCATATAAATATATTGTATTTTTTTTTCGATTAAAATATTTCAAGCGGTGTCTAAAAATATAAAATATTATCTTAAGGTTCATAAAAACAGATTTTCAATCGCTCAAATTGTAGAAAACTGATGGGTTTACATTTTAATACACATATTGCTTTATTATTAGGTGAAATGTAATTCTATTTGAATTTTCGAATATCAACGACAATTAACAGAATAATCTTATTTCAATTTTACATTCAACTTTTATAGTATGTCCCATGAATATAAAAAAATAATGTATGATAAGGGTAGATACATCTTATAATATTTTGTATACATATCAGAGATTAAAATAAAATAATACAATATTGAAATAAAAAGCGATATTATAAAATAAATCGTTGCAGATCATCGTAATGGTGAATAATTTATATTAGCATACTTGAATACTTAAAACACAAAAAAATAATATTTAATTGAATATGTGTTTAAAAACCACCATACATTAAAAATATATCGTAATCTTTAATTTAATACACTTTAAAGTAGGAAAATTAATTTTATTGGTATTGGACGAAGGCCAAGTTGATAAGTGGTTGTTGGAAGATAGTCATATGAGTTTCAAAGATACTGATTAGGCAATTTTATGTCCACAGAGTTAATTCTCAAAGTTATAAATAATCCATAGAAGTCGATTGTGTTAATAAAAGATAATGGAAAAGTAGCAGCACCGGTAGTGAAGGAGACTTTATCTGTTGGCGACGCCTTCTTGTCCTCCGCTTTATATTAAATTACAACACGACTGATTCCACCCGCTCACACATCGCTATGGGTTTTATATCATATTAAACTTGTATTAATAAATATAAATAAATAGACCGCGTATTAAAATTATATTGCTTAAAATGTCTTAAAGCTGTACGGGGTGTGAAAGGTTTTTGATTATTTACCGTAATAACAATAAAAGGTAGTTGCAGTAATGTTTGCCCATAGAGTGAAACGACCTCATAGAGTTTCCGAGAAATTTTCTCCCCTATGTCGAAGAAATTTCTTTCTCAATAAAGCATCTCAATAAATCGATATATATATAAAATATGTTTGAAATCCTGAAAAACTATAATATACATAACTACAGTTTGAAAGGTTGCCAATAGTCCGCTCCGCCATGCCCAATTTAATCGCCCCAGTATAAGATTTCCTTTATTACTTTAACACATATTAATTTACCCAAAAAAAATCAGTACCCTAAAATAAAGTGAAATTCTATTACGATTCCCCAGACTGATAAATATATGTATGAAGTGCAAAAAACACGGTCGGGTGATGGAAAGTGTCCATCGAGAATCATAGGTCAAGCGAGAGGCGTCCAGGGTAGGAACTAAACTTAACCTTTGAGGGTTGCCATTGATTATGTATGGAAAAAGTGTTTCCTTCGTCAGAAAGAGCGATGGAGGATTTTGAATTTCATTAGCGAAACCTAACGCATCATTATCATCACGAACAAAAAGCTTTTACTGAAAATAAACACACATTCCACTCGGGTCTTTTCATGAATGCATTCATTTTTTAAATGAAAAATCTAAAACAAAACAGATTTCAAAATGTGTAGATTCTATTTTCAGTATTTGTGCGTGAAATAATAGTAAAAAGCTTTCTAATTCAGGTAGGATGTCTGACAAATAAGCGTTATTAGGGCGGATATGGTACTACGGCGTAGCCTCTTGAGAGCTTTAACGCTATTCGGGATTGGTCAGATCTCTTTTTTGCCTTTAGCCGGATCCGGTTTAATTGTTCTTGACCTCAGGATATATTCGGTCGTATTCGAGACAAGAAAAGCTCTTCGGGGATTACGATAAAACAATGTGTTATGTATATATTATACGTGAATAATTTATATATATATATATATATATATATATATATATATATATATATATATATATATATATATATATATAAAATAGCCTTCGTGCTTATTGGTGCTAAAAAGTATAAAAAGTGAGCTTTTGGTTGGATTCGTGATTAATGAATGAAGCAGCGGGTTCAAGTCCTGGTAGTATTACTATCTGATAAGCTACTGGGAACACGGTGTAGCCTATTTGTCAACGTCCTGGAAGGATGTCTACTGCCGAGTTGCACACATTTTCACCCTATTTTACCCAATATATCACAAGTTTAATATATATTCTTAGAAGGAAATTACGGTTAATAAAAATTATAATTTACAAAAATTTTAATCGAGCATTTGGCGACACTTTTAGTAAGGTATATTTAAACCAGACATCGCAAATCGAATTACAAACGATTTTTGATACTATGAACATGTTGGAAATCGTTTTACGACTAAGGAAATCTGGGGAAAATTGTTCAGATTTGATCTTAACACCAAAAAAATCTAAAGGCTTTTCCAAACTACATATTAACACAATTTAACATATTTTTGTATTTTCAATTGAATAATTGCCCAATATAAATAACACTTACAATCGAAACTATCAAAACTATGTCTTAAAAATATAATTTTCAATCAAAAATAAAAAGTAAAAAGTTGTTGTTTTTTTACGTTACTAAATTGATTTTTAATTCATCCACCATTTATGGTTTACATAATATATATAAATGAACTTTTATAAATCCTATTTTTTAAAGATATATGTTTGTAATTTTCACTGTAATTTATAATTACAGTTATTTCTTTGGTTACAATATGTATTTGAATTATGGAATTCCACACTATCAACAATTTGATATTTCTAGATGCAAATCTTTTCAACTGGTTAGTTTTATGAAGTTTTATACTATTACTATTTTAAAAAAACTATTTTATAATATTATTTTTTTAAATTAAAATTATATTAAATTAAAATAATCATGTTTGTATTTAAAGAGTGCTAAGCAATGTGCATATTCAAATTAGGAACTAATTTAGGAGTGCTCCTTTGATTTTGTAAGCGAAATTTGTTCAATTTTGAAAGAAACAACAATAAAGAAAGAACAGTGATTTCAAAATTATATCTCGCCGGATAAGAAAGAGAAGAATTTGTATAAATGAGAATGAGAATCTGACATAATGTATAAAATGTCTTTGAGCGCAGCTGCGGATGAACTCTAGCAAACGGATAAGTTACGTAATGAAGCAAAACTCCTGCTACAATACTACGGGAATATACACAGACTTTGGGATTAATATTAAAAACAGTAAATACCCTGCTTTCAAATGAATGCTTAAAACCACTGGACTGAAACAAAACCGCATGCCGAAATTAATTTTGTATAGAATGCAACTTTGAGAGCTGCGAAGATTTGTTTCGAACATTTAGAAATTTACTTGTATCGCAATTCAATAGGTTGATGTTTATGAAAATTTAGCTACAAATACCTTACTGATGATTTTAAAATCTGTTTGAATCCTAACTTATTAAATAATTCGGTCAAGTATTGCTCTTGGAACATCAGTAATAAAATATACAATAACAATTCCTATCGATCATCTCGATAACTCTGATTTCCTGGAATGTAATTTAATCAATTCAAATCAAGCCTCTTGTATAATATTGGTACTGAGAGTAAAAATAAACATTAAATTAAAGTATTCTCTTCAATATATGCCCATTTTTCAGTATACGGTTAAAATTTAATGATTATTAAACTCTGGTTTCATCTATAATGTAAAGACTTCAATTTATTGAGATTTATTATTGAATGTTTTTATAGAGATTTCTGTCGTTTTGGATTCTCCACGATTCAGTCAATATTGATTGAATACTAGAAACGCCAAAAGGTTCCATCGAGTGTTTGCTCAATGAAGATTTTTTTTAAATTCAAAAATATATATTGGCGAAAAAATAAACAGTTCATAAATGGAGGAGTACATTGCAAAATAAATAGGCTTAATCAGTAAAATAAGGACACATTGGTGCAGGAAGGGTAGTATAAGCGATGATAATAATGCCTGAAATAAATCCTGAAAACGGGTGTTCCGAGGACTTGAAGGCAGACAGTTAGTATTCAGTATACATTGGGGAAAACAACGTATGTGAAGCTTAACAAAGAAAAATTTGCACGGGGACTTAAAAATATTCTTGAAAGGACGTGGCATTACTTTAAAGATGTGTCCTTTTGCGAGTTTAATTTATAAAAAAAATGTTTCGTTAATAATGATGTTTAAAAAGAGAGTATTTCATTTTGGATTTCCCATTATTCTTCTGTCACCTTTTATAAATTATGTGATTACCTTGTCAAGGATCCTCTAATGCCGCTTTGGTTCATCTATCAAAATGACTGACCCGACCGTATAAAAAATCTCAGAACAGTATTAAAATTTTGTAGAGGATATTTTTTTTGTTCCCTTAACAATATGCAAATTTCATTCGATTACAATCACTACGAACAATCTACAGTTGAGGATTATTGAAATAACAAATGTTTTCCATATATTATATAATGGTGATATGAGTGAGGCAAAAGAGCACGTACAAAGAGATACCTACAAAAGGTTTTATCCGATAAGCGAGGCATTCAAATAAGGTCGGGTCTTCGTTTACGTCAAACTAGTACGATCAAATAGGGTAAAAAATTCATATTCACTCCTTTTTTATTTGCTAATATAGTATTGTGATAGTAAAGTGAATAAGTTTGTAATTGGGATTCAATTGGCTTATGTTAGGCTTAAAAATTAATGTACACTATACAAAATATTCAGTTTATCTCACTGAATTATATTTATAATACAAATATTTTATTGATTTTAAAGATGGTAATAATTTATAATAGTTTTTTATGTTAAAACATCCGTAACTCGATCATAGTTACAAAACATGATAAATGGACTAAAAACAGTTCAGGCTAAGTGTCAGGGTCGTAGATGAATTATAATATATTATTCGTTTATCGTAAGGGCTAAATCGAAGATTTATCATAAAGAATTTAATCAATAGACGACTTAAATAACCGTAGATTTAATATCTTTCTTTAAAATTAATTATACGCGTATTTTATGTACACACAGTAAAATAAAAGTAATTATATTCGTCTGCGTCACTTAACATGTTATAACGTAAGACACATAATCTTATATTAAATATGGTTTAATTGAATGTTTCGTTATTAATTTAAATTTTGAATTATAAAAATAAAAAGTGTGTGAGATGAAATAGTTAATGTGATTAATAAACGTTATATTTATATTTAAATACAAATGTTTAACCATGTTATCAATTAAGAAACAGTAAAGCAAAAATGGTCATAAAATAGTAAAAAAGTGTGTAATTTATAAGTAGTAATAACTGATACTATATTCAAATTTGGTTTGAGTATTATTCATAAGAAAAATTTAATGTATTATTAATACATATTATCTGCATTGTATTGTATTTATTGTTGTGAATTCATACTAAATAAATAAGGTGTTAATGATCAATAATAAGATATACACCTAACACTTTTGTGAGATTTTTCCTCGTGTATTTTGTTTGTAAATTTAATATTTATAAAATGAGTGAAACGATGGTGTAACTTTTTTACGACAGTGTTGCTTGAAAATCTGTTGTAAAGGTTTAACTTAACGACGGCAAACAGTCAATATGCGAACGACAATATCGCTTTATCGTTCGGAAATCCCTTACTCTGCGATTCTGTCGCCTTACAACATACAACCTTTTGTATATAAATAAACATATATTGAACCGTTCAGCGACTAGAATAAATTCCGTAGGATGTACAAGGGCTTTGTGAAACGGATTCAATGAATAACTGGCAAATTGTAGCCGACGACAAATCGGAACGTATGTATCGCGCATTTTACTCCAAATCTTCCAACACCATCAACGAGATATTGCCATTCGAGAACAGCAATTCTTTGTATTGGGATCTATGATGATTGGAACTGAAGAAATATATTGGAAAGAAGAATCCCATAAAAGCTACAATTCATATAGAATTTCACTACAGGGAAAAAGACCATCTATTGATATTTGCATCATGAATATATATGTTGTGACAAATGAATCTACACAATAAAATAAAACATTTTTTATTTGAGTAAATATTTAAGCTTCAACAAAGATGAAAAATACAAATTTAAAAAAACCTCTTCAAAGATTAAATAGGGTTTATTAAAGTCTAACTATACAATTTACGATGGAATTGTATAGGTATTTATTTTAATATATTGTTTGTTTCCCAGTGTTTTTCTAAAATTATATTACGGACAGTAAAATGTCCTTCGCTAATTTTTTTTATTCACTTTGTAAATAATTCCAGTTATAAACATCAAAGTTTATCTAATTTAAAAACCGATTTAACACATATAAATTCCGAGAGTTTATCCTATTTAATAGTGTTTATCTGCATTACTTTCTAATCGCAATTCTAGTTTTAAATAGTAATAAAAGATATATTTTAATTAATGATATATAGGCTTTTAAGTACAGAAATGATTATACGTTGGCCGACAATTTAATTCATAAGCTTAATTAATAGATTTAGACATAGAAGATGTATGAGAGCTTGTGTCACCTAAGATTGATGATGTGTTGTTTGTACAATATGTTTCAGGCACCACTACAATTATGACATAATTTAAATATACCAAAATGATTGTAATTTCTAAAACAACTATATTCCAGTTAATTAATATCTGTATTTATATGCATATTGTGCATTCAGGATATCACAATAAGCAGCATTGTATAGTTATTTATGCACAAGGTGCAAGTCAGATGTTCTAATTATACGGAGAGTTTCCCATTTATTAGTTCTACCTAGTAATAGTGTCAATTATTACATTTCAATTAAATATATGACTATTTAATCGTAAAAAAAAGATTTTTTGAGCTGTCAAATTTATAAGTTAATATCACAAATACTATAACTTCTAGTTCTTAAATATGAAAAATGGTGTAATTTTTTTTTAGTTCAAAAAATTCAAAGAGAAATTATCTAAATGTTAAAGATCCCGATAAAAAAATTGAGAGTAAGCTAATAGTTTTTAGATTTTTTAAAAATACATTTATAAAAGTACATATTTTGTCGTTAAATAATATATAGCTACGTTGAAAATATCATTTGCACTTTTTTTTAAGTATGATGATTAAATGAGTTATCTTGGTAATTGAAATTTAACATAGGAAAACATCTTAATATTTATTCTTTACCTGTCGATTCAATTTTAGATCTATCTTTAAATTTTATATATATCAGTCATATAATTTCAAATGAAAATTTCACCTATTTCCATGTGAAATTTCAAGTAAATAAGGTTGCAGACACGTCTGATCTTTCACTTCATTATTGAGAGACATCACACAGGATTGCAGAACAAAGTAAAAGCAACTATGTTCTTAGTTTTGTAATTGGTGATGTAGTATATTTGTTAGCTAGTAGTGTAGTATTGACCACAGTACAACACTTGGATAACACAATACTGTATTGCTTTTACTGTCTAACTATTCACTGTAGTTTCTATGTTTAATTTAGTATCAGTTAAAAGCATTGCAAGTTGCACATGGAAGTATTTCGAAGATTTATGACCCACAAAACACGTTATACCAGAACTACTGCATTTTTTATGACTTTGAAACCCTAATTCGACAAGGCAATGTATATTTTCATCCCACACTTTGATATTATTATAAAAATACGGAGAGGGAGACCAAGCAAGATTCGGCTGGATTTGGTTGGTCCTGCTTTAAAGAGGAAAAAAATAGGAATAAACAAAGGTATAAGAGTTGTAATCGACCAGGTAAACCTAATAGGGTTTTAACTAAAATATAAAATAATTCAGTTTAAGTGAATTATCATATGATACAGATAAAAAAATTATAAATACTCATTCTTTAGTAGCCTTTTGAGTTATATTTAGTTTATTGGAGTTATTTGTATTCAGAAATGAAATTTTTATTTTATTTCACGTCTTTTTTGAAAATTATTTAATTATTTTTTATACGCGACGCGCATTACAGTAATTTGAATAAGAAGTGTGGTGAAAAAGGCTTAGGTTGGTAATTGCTGGTCTCGATTACTAGGTGCGGTCGTGTCGTTGCATTTTAATATATCCGGGAATTCCGGGACGCCAGTGCGCCGGAATGCACCAGAATATCCCGGATGGGGAAATTGCTGAAATTCTCGATAAGTTCATTCTCACTCTCCCACTTTTATTGTTCGCCTTGCCGTTTTCATATTTAAATGAGACCTCGTCCTTCTCTAATACACCATAAAAGAGCAGCGGCACACCCCACGGTTATTAAGCGCCCTCCAATATATTAGTAAAATATCCGATTAATTTGTTGGGTACTTAAAATAAATAAAATACTTAATATATAGCAAACACGTGTATACAACTGATAGATCGGTTTTGGATGTATCAGCGTCTCACAAATGCCTTACTCATATTAAATTAAAGAGAAGGGATGTCAATAGAGTAGACGTGAGAACATTATATGGTCGCCAGGTGAAGATAATTGGAAATTTCACCCAGGTACAAGCCATCACACATTTTAATATCCTTACATACCACGCCTATAATAATAAATTTATGGAATTATTTAGATGATCGATTGGCACAATTACAAAAAACATATCAATAAATAAGAGACATTTAACTACAGAGGGAATGAACTTAAATTAAAAAAAACCAGTGTAATAGCTCAGGAGATAAGAAGCGTGGCTACAAATACTGTGGTCATGGGTTCAAATCACACTCAAGTCAAGATTTTTTAAATTGATTTGATCGGTTATTACGACTGGGAGATCACGAATAATATTAATATAATCCCTATAGATCGTCTCGATCCAGGTTAACTCTGATTTCCTGTAATGTAAGGTAAATACTGAGGCAATTATTAAGTTGGGCAGAGCCGCTCTGTCGGTGACCTGTGTAACTAGTAATAGTTAAGATCACCGACAGATTATTAACATGTTGTTGTGTATAAAAACCCTCTCAAAAGACCCTTTTTAAAATAAAAGCTCCTCGGAGCGTAAATAAAATAAAATAATTATATATATTGAAAAAATTACAGTGAACTTATTCATTGCAAATTCATTATCAATATATAAGTTATACTTATTATTATCCAAATCCCATTGATATTTTTAACAGTTATTTATTATTAAAGCAGATCCTGATGTCTTTTTGAGATGTATTAATAGGGCTAAGGAAATAATTCATGTAAATATATGATCAAAATATACATATAACTCAATGAAAATAATGAAAAACGTATGTGCGTTTTTAAGGATTATGTGTATTTATTTATAATATTGTGCTTGGTAATGATTAAAATATATTATAAAAGATTGTTAAGAAAGTGTGTGTGTGTGTGCGGAGAAGAGCAAAGCACGTAGTTCGTTGATAGAACGCCTGGAATTCACCAATAATGGGGAGAGGATCGACCAGAAGAATTCCACCACAGGAATGTACAATGCGACTTCATCTAAGCCATTGTGGTGGATGAGGATATCACACCTTACAATCATCATCAATAAATCTTCTGAATAATCACTATAATGCTATTATTCATACTAAAGGTATCATTTAGTATTCAAAATAAAATAGCTAGGCAATTTGACCAACATAATACATTTACAAGTATTTTTTTAAATAAATTATTGATATATTTTAAAAAAGAATGCCCATTTGTCAAAGTTGAAGTGTCAGTGGAATAATTTCTTCAAAAACATAAGATGTTTGCGAGAAATTCTATTATGATGGAATAAAAGATCCATCGGTATTTGAATGCCATGGGGCAAAGAGGTTCACAACAATACGAGAACTTTCCTCTGATATCGACCAATTTTATTGTTTTGTTCAGAAAGGAAGCAATCAATTTCCTGACTGGTCAGTGATGGAAAAGTACAGTCTTTTAATATATATATATGTTGGGGTATATTGGGAGATGACTTCGTTAATTTGCTTCGAGTTCGAGTGCTAGTCGAACAAGATGAGAAAAAAAGAGCATTCGTAGCTCTTTTACCGTCTATGATAAAATCTTACAAATATGAACGGATTCCTCGTGGAACTAGAAAATCTGTTAATTAGAGTTTATATTATATAGCAATATATTCATATATAAATTTATGACCAATGGTGATATTTTGAAAGAAAAACTTTTTATTTTGGATTGAAAATCAATACATATTTTCACAGTTATGCAAAACATGACATTATATTGGTTTTTTTAATTTTAAGTAGATAGTAATACTAAAATGGTTTTGAATGTTTAAAATTGATTATGGTTGTGATTTTTAACATTGAAAATCTTTTCGGTATTTCAATAAAATTGTAGAAATGTATTTTTCACGATTCTGAAAAATATTTTCCGATATAAAGATATCAATGATGAAATATCCGTTAACGAAGTGTAGATACTAAAGTTATACGGCAACTGTATCTTAGATGGCAACTTTCTTGCATCCAGCAAATGTCATAAGCCAAATGCGGGAAAAACACGTTCCTGGGATATTATTTTACAAATCGGCTACGGCTTCAACCTATTATTTTGTCTCTTTTCTATACGAAAAAATATAATATGTACATCCTTATATCGTAGATCGTTAGAGAGGAAATCGCGCCACGAGGATAATATTACATGGATACTGTATCTAAACCATAACGAGTTTATCGAAGGACTATACGATTATATCAAAACAATAAATATAAATAAATTAAATAATTTATGAATGCAATAAATAAGTATGTAGAATTAAAATAGAATAAATATATGAAGATATAAAGAAATAGAAATAAAATTATGTAGAATGTTTTATGTATGAATTTAAAACTACGCTTTCTTAAACTCCAATTAAATTTTAACTAATAAAAATAATGGTCTTGCAAGTCTATAAACTGGGTAGGATTTAATTCATTCAGCACTAATTAATACAAGTAAAACACTCCTTTACCCCATATTTCTTACACAAATTAAATTAGTATACGTGAAATAGTTATTATATTTTTAGCTTTATTAATTACTTGTACTATTTACAATTTATTAATACATATTTATGATGATAGTAATAAAATCAATATAACGAAGAGGGGAAATAAAAATAATGAGAAAGGAAGTTTGGAAAAAGACACAGCGTAATTACAGACGACAACTTCCTGTTGTGATTTCTTTATTGTTTGTATGGATATAAAGAAAAAAAATGATTAAAAATATACGAGACTTCATTAAAAATATTTGCTCATGTTAAAGGTAAAATTTTAATTAACCTTAATTTAAAATGAAATGGTTAGAGAGCTATAAAAATATTCGTTAGGATTATCCAGCATTAATTAAAATTGTATACAAACTGTAAATCTAATTAAATACGCTTAAAAAGTGAACCCAACGTGTTTAAAAACTTTACATTTAGAACTGCAAAAACATTTATAATTACTTTCAAATTGAAATATATTTTTGTATCAATTTATATCTCCCTCAATTTAAAGTTTTCCATCGTCTGAACCTTTTTGGTTGAAATATTGAAATACCCCGGGGCGTTATTAACTGTTTAAAATGGAAAGCGTCGCCCATTTTCAACCATCTTTTCTTATTTACACGTCGATGATTTTTTTGGGAATAATAATTAAAAGTGAAGTGAAGCTGATAGTGTCGAGGTTTTTGATTAATTTAGTTAGATATGAGAGGTATTTAGTTACCTTTGACGGCGCTCAGTTTGTTGCCCACCATTTGCTTCGCCACGAAAGCTGCCATTTTGCTGCTTTGTGTTAGTTACTGCTGCTGCTTTACCAGGTGATTCTGTAATTAAATATTATATTTGATTAATTATTAAGTATACCATCTATAAATATGACGAACTTATAAGCAACAGCTTGAACCTACACAAATAACTTTAAATGAATGTTTAATAAATACGACTTCCTTATTAATGTTGAAAAAATGTATATTAATAGTGTTGATATAAAAATAACATAAAAAAACTTTGTTTATGATTTTAATTACTTGGACAAGCGAATCAATCTTTTGTAAAAGCTTCTGTAAGTAAGTAATATTATATGTATTTATATGAATAAACGCCATAAAGTCATATTTATACGAAAAAAATTTCAGACCTTAAAAATTATCTTCAATCATTAATAGCAGTGAAATTTTGAATACATGAAATATAAATGATTGTCAGTAATTATAAAAAAGATACGTATTTCTTGAAATAAAAAATATAGAATAAAAGTATTCAATCCAAAAATATAACGATCTTATAAGCACAGTCTGAACCTACATAAATATTTATAAATGAATTATTAAAAAATATGACTTCCTTTTAATATGTAAAAAAATATATATTTATAGTATTGATATAAAAAATAACTGAAGCAACTTTGTTTATATATATTTTCAGTACTTGGCCAAGTAAATATTATAAATCTTTTGTATAAAGTATTCTGTAAAAATTAGTCTGTAATTAAGTTTTGTCTTTGACTCCTCAGATTTTATTTACAAAGAATGTGGATATTACAAATAATTATAATATTATTAACGGATCCAATACCAAGAAAATAAAAATAATATATACCTATCCGATATTTTTAAGCGTAATTCTTTCACTAAAGTAAGTTTTTTTTCTAAAATTAAGTTATTCATTAAAAATAATATTTATGAAGAATGAAATTAAAATTGTGTGCCCAAAATGCTTAAAGAATTATTTTGAACATTAAAATTATCTTCAGTCACTAATCACAGTCCACTATTGAATATTTGAAATATAAATAAAATTATCGTTTAATTATTGTCAGTAATTGAAATAAAAGATACGTATTTCTTGGAGTGAAAAAATATACAAAAACAAAAATGTTTAGTATTTATTGTATTGGTTTTTCCGTATAAAATGTAAACAAACCATCTGTCGTCGTTGTTGGGAAACTTTGAGATCGTACGCAAAGCTTAGCAAATATCCAAACCAAACACATCTCCCTGTAAATATTGACTGAAAAAAGCGACGTATCTTACATATAAATGAAAGAGCCTATAAAAATAGGCAAACAAGTTATTGTCGAGTGGTACAAGACTCGAATATAACGCCGAGTGGACGAGTAAACAAAACTACCAGCAGTACAAACATGAAAGAATGAAATTATATTGTTGAAAAATTATTAAATTGATCGCTTTATACATTCACCAATTATTCTGATTACTCTCCTTATCAAAAATTCTATACAACCTCAAAAACGAACAAAATAATATAAAAAAATACTACATATATCCACATCATTTTCCACTAAAATCACACATTTCTATACATATAAATTGTAAATGGGTTTTTATTTTTTTTCCATATTTTTTATTATTTAATATTATGTACCTCTCATGTATTGTTTTTTAATTAAAATAAATGTTAATTATAGGTTAAAAGATTTATACATTCTGCACACTTAAGTCTAATTTATAAGATGTTTTGTATTATTCAAACTATGTAAAATTCAAATTAAATAAAAAAATTGTTATACTATACACATAAATGTACGCTTTTATTTATTATGCAACTTTTTTTTTTATTTTGATCTGTTTTATCAAAATACGAAAAAAATATCACTGATATCAAACAATGTATTTTTATTATACCAATTTTTCGCATTCTGATCATATCTTAAACGGTGCATTTTGCATATTTAATATTTATTTATTTACATATAAATAAATTACAACATTGTAACCTTACAGATAATCCAATGCGTTACGATGGTTTACAAAATATAAAAAATGATTTTAGAACATAATAATATAATAAAAATAGTTAACTTTCTCAAGGCACCTTCATTAATTTATATTGTCACATTTTGATATTGTGTTCGACATTTGGACTTTGATCTGAACTTAAACTGATTAATTTAAAAAAAGTGTTTGGTGTGTTTAATATTTAATTGAATTTGAGCAGTTTGTGTGATTGTATTTTCAAGCAAATGAATACAAAAAAAATGTAAATGGAGATTTTAATGTCCGGGCTATAATTTTAATTTGAATTTGAAAGGTTGTTTAGTCATTATGGTGTATGAATAGGCCAACTCGGCAATGTAATTATGCATATTTAATCAGTGTCAACATTCTGTATACGCGTGTGTAGTATTTGTAACAAACAAAAGATGTTTATTTAGTAGGTGAATCTGTAGTGGGTATCAGAGGCGCCCGTCAGACGAGACGCTTGGCGCCAGAACTCTCTTAACCACCCACTGCCCACCCATCCACCCTCCGACCCATGCCAGCCACCTTTAACCGCCTTGTTGGTGGTGAGCATATATCGCTGCTGCGGTGTTCCACTTGTCGCTTCCAACAAAAGATGTATCACTTATTGCGAGTGTGACTTCCTGCAATTTGTTCACTCGTTTAAAACAACCGACGATGAACATGGATGAGTAAAATTGTAAAGAAATAGTAAGACGTACTGCCTAAAGTAATGGATTCTCAGGCATACATCACCGTAAATACGAGAGTACAGTTACTTAGCTACACTTATGATCGATTTTTTGTTAGTTAATGCCTCGGGCGAGGCACTTATTAAAGAAAAACCGATCAAAAGTACAGTAAAGCAACTCTATCACTGTCTTTACGATGTACGTTTACGGCGACGCACGCCTAGGAATCCCAAGATTCGGGCGTACAATTGTTTTATTTTATTTTTATTTTATTTTAATGTGTCATATTTAGTTATGTTTTCTGATTATTGAATAGAGCTTGGCGAGCGAGAGGAAATATATTTTTCTTTAATAGTATAGATTTAATTCATTCTATTTATTATTCAAAAGTTCAAATTTAAATCTGATATTATTCATTGAGAAGTTTGATTATTACATATGAAAAACATTAAAAGAACTGATCATGTATAATCTGCAATCAATATTCTATCTTCTTGTTTTATTGGTCGGGTTTGTAAGGAATCTGTTGATGAATTATCAAACAATATTTCGAGGGTATATAAATTTATGGTATATATTAGAATAATTTATAACGTGGTCACAAGTCAATGACTTATTTTATCTTTCCAAATATAACACAATTATAAAAAATACTTAACTAACTAACGGAAACTAAAAATGTAAAATTTGAACAAGTTATTTTTTTCTCCCGAAATATAGATGATACGACTAAGTGCGTTTTGGTAGTAGATAAAGAAATAAAAAACACATACAAATGTATCCCTAAACCAAAATAAAAAATATACCCTCGATACGATGAAGAAAGTTTAATTAAATAAAAATGAATATGCACAACATGAATATCAATCGGTTAATAAGCACCAGAAGACTTCAAAACACAAGAAAAATTTATCAAGAAGTATTCAAGTTTCATTATGCTAAACACAAAAGTATTTTTTTTATAAATTAGCCATTATAGGGTTAAGTTACTATAAAGCTTATTTGTGTATTAGCTCAAAATTACACAGTTTTTGTATGCATTTTAGTACACAAAGAAGTACGGTTTGGCGAATTTAATACGCGTGAAAGAGCAAACGAGCTAAAATTTTGAGGCCTTAAATTAGACTGCCTCTGTTTTCATTTTGTTATGTGTAGTAGCTCGTGTTCATTAAAAATTCTCACATAGTGCAAGGGCGATGTTGTATGGTTGAAGTAAAAGCGAGAAAATGACAAGTGGAAAAAACAGGTCAAGCGCTTTTCCCCTGACACTTGCCGACGCTATTCGACTTCATAACAACCACCAAAACTTGAATATAAATAATATTGATTAAAATAACTGACAAATACTTTATATCATAGTGTATTTCAATTTAATTTTAAATATTTTTACAACGTACTAAACTGTTTTTAATAAAGGAGTTTTCCAATAAATTCTGCATGTGGATTGGTATGACTTGTGTAAATATTTTTTAAAGGAAAATAGGAATTTAATAAAAGTAAAGAATCTGTTTGTGACCCGTTTTCCTATGAAAGTAATGAATATTAATCTGTATTACATTTTCAATTTGTATAAAATACAAAATATACATACATATGTTTGATTTCGTGGTATAAAAAATGGATATTACGCGTGGGAGACCGGGAGAGAAACTAATCTTAACGTCACATAACCAAGATGGCGCGCAATCAAAATAGTAGCGGGACTGTTGCCCCACCCGTTATATTTTTTATAACCAAATTTCTTTAAGATTAACATATTTTTATCTTACTAAAACATTTATCTTTATCTTACTAAAATATTTATATTTATATTACTAAAACCCTTTTTACACTGAACCATCTTTTTTAAATTAATTGTTAATTTTTTTTTTTGATTTTTTGTAATGCTCTAGTGGAACTGAAGTATGTCATAATAATAGATGTATTTATATGTAAAATAAATAAAATAAAATAAATATTCATACAGTATTCGGCCACATTCAACATTATAATTATATCAGAGTATTCAAACAAAACAATAAGATTAAGCTGTGTGCCAATTTCCTCAAATTTAATTATATTGTAACAATTAACTTGGACCAACCTATTTTTATCTACCTTTAGCGAACTACTAATATATGTAGATTAAAAAAATGAAATTCCCAAACCAGATTAATAGCTACAAATACTGTCTGTGGTCATGGGTTCCAATCCCGCTCGAGTAAAAAATAATAATGTGATCGGGAATAATATTAATAAAATCTCGATCGATCGTCTTGATCCAGGTTAATTATGATTTCCTGGATTGTAAGGTAAACAATGAGGCGATCTCTGACAAAGAATGAATTAATAGGTTGTTGTGTTTAAAAAAAACAAAATTTGTAATGCTAATCATGGAATAATATTTTTAAAGAGTTCATTGCGGCACACAAGTTATACCAATAAAATATCCAAACCATGACTAATATGCCGTAATAAGGGTAATCTAATTTCATGAATTAGACACCCCGATGGTATCCGAAGAGCAGGGTGTGGTTTGTAAGTGAAAAGCTTAAAATAATATACAAAATAGAGCAGGGTATAGTTCTGGTATGCGGTCATTGGTATTAAAATAGTGGGTTGTTCAGATGCAAAGAGGGAAGCGCTCTGTATGCAAATTCAGCGTATTTCAGTCGCTTGTTTTACATACAACTTGGGACACAAAGGACTGAGCCCCCAAATATTTTGAATACCATCTCTATCTCATATTAAACCACCATAGGCCATTTATTGGATGCCATCGAAGGATCGCGGAATTTGCTCTATCGCATAGACATTCGACAGTCATTTCATATTAACTTTTTACCAGCCTCCATCATTCATTATTGTTATTGTTTATTAATCTTCAAATCTGTAAATGGGTTTTTATTTTTTCCCCATGCTTTTTATTATTAAATATTACCTCTAATGTCACATAAAATGTTATTCTCATGTTAGTTATAGATAAAAAGATTTATATACTCTGTACACCTAAGACTATTTCCAAAGATGTATTGTTCTATTAATTATTGTAAAAACTTACGCTTAATACAAGAAAATGTATTAAAATTCCAAACCATTTTTTGAATATTTACTTAATAACATGAAAATTAATTAAACGTTAATAGTATGAATGTTATCAGGTTTAATCGCGTTTCTTATTTTAATTATTATATTATCAATATACAGGATGGACTTATAGGGACTTTTGGGGTGGTAGCGTATCGCAAGAATAATTGAAAAAAAAAATACAAAATAAAAATTAAATTAAATTACTACTGAAATGTTTAAGGGACATTTAATAAAAAATCTTTAACATATCTTTTTTCACAAACACACTTGATTTTGTCTGTCTCCATAGTTCTTAATGATTTTTCTTTCACAATATATTTGTTTTATTCATATAGTATTAAGTATTTGCTTTTTATATTTTATTTTATTATTATTTATTAGTAGTTCTACAAGTGGGTTTTTGTATTTTCCCCCATAAATTATGTTATGACTTATAATTATTTTAATTACCAATTGAATGTACTCCGTATTAAAATAAGTAAATGACTTACTCTATAAACTCAATATTGTAACATCTAAACATATGTATCTTATAACAAGGTATGCCAAAAAGAATAATTCTACACATTTCGATATTTTAGTAAAATAGCTATTTCAGTTATTTAAAGACGCTCGATCTTTAAAACGAAGTAACAAATAGTCAAATTATAAACTTGCACGTTTAATTTTATTAAATATTGTATGAAAAATTCATACTAATAAAAAAAATATCAATTTATATATTTTCAAACTCGCTTTATGCAAAAGGCATATATTATTATTAAGTTGTCTTTGTTAATAAGTTTTTATTTATATTAGTGAGTGTCTCATATTGCATATTTATGATGAATATTGTACATTTTTTAATATTATAAAATTAAATAATATGAAGTCTTTAAGTATTGGTATTCTTTATAAAATTTTCAGCTCAGATCATTGTATACATATTACAGTTTCTTCTATATGACCAGTTTAATGATACCATGAAGTATTTAGCTTATCGCTGGGTGTTTTTGTTGATAATTAAGTCTCCTAAACGATGCGCTCAATGGTCCAATAAAAATAACAGCCACCCTATAAATTACACTTTATCCGCACGTTTATCTCTACAAAGTATTTATTTTAGTATGTTGGTTGTTTACGATATTTGTGTATGCACAAACAACGAATTAAAGGTTCAGTTCCCCGTGACTGCAATCGCTCTTGCTGTGTACCGGATAAATAACTAACATAAATCAATTGGATGCTTTCAAAGCGATTCGCAATTTACCACACACTATATAATATATCATACACTTCATAAAACAAAATTTAATATTTGTCGGCTAGTTACTATTATTTTAAGCTCGGAAATGCTTTTAAATGTATTTTTTGAAGCGGTAATGCTGAAAGGTTGTGCAGCTGTGCCCCATAACCGCAGTAATGGTAACCATATCCGTTTCCTCTTTAATGAAACTAATTCTATTTAAAACAAACTCAGATTCCAGTAATATCCAGTTCAGACTGAATTTTCAATATGAGAAAAAAAAACGAAAATTCCATGAACCAAAACGCAATGAAGTCATTTTGTAGAAAAAAAAATAATGTTCCCAAATTAGAATTAATACCTTAGATGGTCTTGAGATAGTTTCACTAGGTGGGACATAAACCTGATTACACTTTAAAAAAATATTAGAAATATGTAAGCTGATGGCTTACCCAATTAATCTACTCAGATACATATAAAATAAATCAAATACTTGAGTTAGTTTTAAAGAAAACAATTGATAATGGTGTGTTTGTTATATCCACGATTAGCAACATCGTAGATTTATTAAAGTATTATTAACATACTATCGATATGAATATAAAAAATATTCCCATAGTAATGAATAAATAATATTTTAAGGGTCTCACATTTCTATAGTGAAAGGATATTACCAATAGTATTATATATTGGTATTATTATTTATTATGTATACTATTTATATATATTTTAGTAGTTCCACAGTAGTGGGTTTTTGTATTTTTTCCCATAAATTATGTTATGACTTATTAATTATCTTAAATATCAATCGATTATACTCCGTATTAAAATAAGTAAGAGACTAAGTCTATAAACTTGATATTGTAACATCTAATCATAATGTATCAAAGCATTGTACGCAAATTATATTTAATAAAGAAATTGTATAATAAAAAAAGTATTTTATAATATACAGAAAGAAGCCTTGTTTAAATGAAATCCTTTGAATGTCAATATTAGTGGACGTGTTAAAGCCTGCCTTTGAGACATATGAAGAGTGTCACTTGAGTCGAAGGCGAAAGTGGTGCGTTGTCGAAAAGAATCGTTTGGGTACAATTAAGACACGATGGGTGGTAGTTGACGGTGGGTGATGGGGGTGGGTTCATCCCCCGTTGACCTAATTAGACGTAGTGTATAGTGAGCAAAGCCTCCTCTTATCCGAAACCCATTGGATTAACACCCCTTCCGGTACTAGTCGCACAATGAACTGATCTTAAGTGCCTCATTCTTTGAACACTTCAATCAATTGCAAAAAAATAAAATAAAAAAATATTTTATCAGTTACAAACCAAATCGAAGTTATAAGAAATGCCGTATTTATTATAATATAATTTCGGTAAAACAATCGAGATACATGTATGTATATTAATATTAAGGGGTGATTGAAACACATATACATTTATTACAATTTCTTTATTGAATTTGAATTTTACATTGTCTGATAATACAAAACATCCTATGAGTAAGACTTAGGTGTACAGAGTTTATAAATATTTTTACCTTCAAATAACATAAAAAATTGATATTAAATAATGAAAAGTATGGAAAAAAATGATAATCCATTTACAAATATAAGGATTGATAAATAATAAAATCAATAATATAATGCTTATAACAAAACAACAGCATGGGTATAACCAAATTTGAATTGAATGAATTATTTTAACTTTATTTAATTTTCTATTGATCATCAATTAAAAGGCTATAGAGAATCTTACGAATATATCAAATATATATGTAGCCTTAACAGCATAGCAACTGTAACCTTATGTAGCAACTAATATGCTTATATATATATAAATATATATATATATATATATATATACATACATATATGAAACAAATGAAAATGTTTTATAATTATTACCTAAATGATTAAATATGACTCTCACTACCAGATGAGGTAAAATAGGATATAAATTAGTTAATAATAAATTGTGATCACCTCCCCTTAAAATATTATAAAAGTCTGTTATTAATTATTAATATACTTTTAAGATTTTGAATGCTCGTTTAATTTAAATAAATGACATAACTTGAAAAATGCATAACATTATTAATATACACTACTATATTAGGATATATTATAGAAAATTCGTTCTGGCGCAAAATAAAAATTGTATTTATTATTTATTTCGAAAAAACAATATTTCCATCCACTTAAGCTCTCAAGATGTCCACTAATTTTAAAATTCGACCTTGCAAATTACTTCAGATAGGGTCTTAGCAGAGGTGCCTTGGTCGAGAAGTAGTCAATTAAAATGACTGCTAGAGAGACGAGTCCGGTAATCTAAGGGTATAATCTTGTAAAAACTTCATCTTGACTCGAGTTTGACTCATTTTAAGAGAGATGTCTTGTAGAATTTTCAGTCAGGCAAGAATCAAATTAGACCTTCTTTCACCCTCAACTTGAATTATCACCAACGACACTTTCGGAATTTGGAACATTTTGCCATTTGGCTCACTAATTGCGGTACGATTTTTCAACCACTTTAAATTGGCTCGATAAGATGTTTTCAGATAAAAAATTCCGTACCCGATGATTTTGTAATTTTTGTTCGCAAGAGACAAATTGTTAGTGGGATTTCTTGAGGTGTACAATTGCATAAATTTAATATTCATGGTTCTGTTCGACCAATGCAATTATGATTTTATCTTTCTTCAAATCTCACCATGTCTTAAATATATGGGCCACTTAAGTAATAAATCTGATATTTCAATCAATTTAAATGTCATTTTCGTCCGATTTATAATGAAAGTATAAATTGGTAAAATAACATACATATATATGCTGAGTTAATTTAATAATAAAATCTGTAAGTTAGAGTACAATCGGATAAAAGTAATTAATTATTATTTGTATACGTAATCAATGACCTCAATTAAAAAATATTTTCCTTCAATAAAGTTTTGACTGATTTTAGCACCTATTGTGAATGTAAATTTCAATTTTCGAAACATACAAAAGTATGATTTATCTACAATTTCCAATTTTGTATTATTTATATATACATACGTATGTTGAAAATGCGAAAGAGATATTCAATATAGACAAACAATGTGAATTTTGTTATTGTTCGTGTAACAAAAGGGCGAATGAATCAAAGCTATCGCGCGAGTCTCATACAATATTTTTTTATAAAAAAATAATATATCACAGTAAATAAAATTTAATTTTATCACTACCTATATTAGGAAGATTTTTTATATGTTGGATTAGATGAAAATGTTTAATAAAGTGTAAGTAACATTAAAAGATTTACATAGATCGTCTAAGTCACTCTTTTACTTTTAACTTGTTTTTAACTTGGAGCATAATTCTGTATTACTATTTTTTTGATAATTATATTTATCCAGGAAAAACCTTCTACACTTATCAAACATAATTTTTTTATCAATGTGAAAACTATATATAAAGTTAAATGTGGTCCAATTGTAGGAAGATTTCAAAGATTAATTAATTTCCGAAAATTCAAATATATAATAATATATCAAATTGTCAAATATTAAAAGAATTTAATGTAATCGTTCGAGAATCCCCTTGGACTCGTTATGTATTTCACGTCTTATTTCCAATAATAAACAGGGTGGACTTGAAATAACTAAGAATATTTGAGGGGGTGGTAAGGTATCATAATAATAATCGAAAAAAAAATTAATAATTTTTTTTATTAATTAATATTGATTTTTTTTATTAATTACGTATAACAGACACAATATACACGTAACAGTCACTACTGAGTACTTCAGAGAAACAGCTGATTCAAAGATGGTGGCCCCAACTCGATTCCAAAAGCACTTTTAATATTATCAATGTTTTATTTTTATTTTTAATTCATAAAAAAATGTATATTTTATAATATATTTAAAAATGGTCGCAATTATTCGTAATCAGTCGCAGTTCTTGATATTCCTCTATTCACAAATGGATCTAATAGATAAAGACTCGGAAGAAATGCAGTTCTTTAATTATAATTCAATAAAACTAAGTGGATGAATTATCACATAAAAGATTTTAAATTTCTCCGAAAGACTATAAAATTTTCAAACATTAGTATTTTATGCATGAAGTTCTTACTCAGGTTTTCTCGTCAGTTTTCAACGTCGACTAATTATGCACTCCACGTACTAATACAAGACGAATGCACAATTTTAATTAATGTGTTGGTGTAATAAGCCTGAAAAAACCATTGTTTGAGAATTTACACACATATATATGTATTTTTATATAATACTTGAATGACTCTTAAAATGTGTTTGACAATTTGTTCGAAATAGGTGATTTGAAGTGATATAATATTGTGGTTAAGAGGAGCCAATGTCGATATTGACACTGTTCTGTAGTACATGAGAAGTTCTCTTCTTCTTCAGGACAGGAAGGTATCGGTCCGCATATTAAATGGTTAAATTTACATGCAGGGCTACGACGAGCTCTGAATAACCTAACAACCCTTCTACAACAGACTTCACAAAAAACACTCACTAAGTCAATTATTATGCCGACTTTATATACATATGTACAATAAAAAAGGACAATGATAAATATACATATAAATAGCATTGTGCTAATTTAGAGTTAAAAGTGAATGTCAAGTGACTGAATAATGTTCGTACTAAATAATGTGGGGAAATAGGGAAAGTTTTGTTGTTAATTTTGAACCAACTATATCCCTTGTTATAAAATAACAATCTTTCATAGCGTATATTTTAGCTTAATTGTGTAATAAATTTTGAAACTCTACATTTATTCCATTTGATTTATTTCTCTTTATATTCAAGAGTGATTTAAGTCAACTTTTGCGCTACCCAATATTATTTATTTATTGATTGTTGATCGTTGTGATGTCTGATAATTAAATAAATTTATTTGAAGTAACTTCAACAATACTCAAATTAATATAATACATTTTATTGTATTAAGTTTTTAAGCATTTTATTAATTGTTTTGTTAATATAGATTTTATTTTGGTTAATAATCATTTATCTTCATATATGTAAATGGGTTTTTATTTTTTTCCCATACTTTATATAATTGAATACTATTATTCATAACAAATTTAATAAAAACATTCTCATGTTAGTTATAAGTAAAAAGATTTATATACTCTGTACACCTAAGACTATTTCCAAATATATATTGCTCTATCAAACATTGTAAAAACTTATGCATAATAAAGAAATTGTCCACAATTTCCACAGTTAAGTAAGTAAGTAACCAGTCCATAAGTTAAATAAATTATTCTTTATTTATTGATGCTTGTTTTACATTTTAACGTTTATATGACTATTTTTTAAATCATAATAATAATTATGTTATAATGAGTCGATCAAAGACTGTGTAACTATAATATTAAAATACATCACCCATAGGTTAAATAATAAAAGCTTCTCAGATGAGTATAAAATTATTTAATAAAGTGTACCAAAATATAAATAACAATAATAACCTCTAAATAAATTAATATAAGTTGCCTTATTATATAGTTTAAATATTTAAATCTATTTATATAATTAATAATGGTTGACAGCCGGTTTGTTCCTAATCTGTCACAAAGGGCCCAAAAATAAAAGGGCAAAATCGGACAGTGGAAGTAATTTGAATCAGTAGCCCTTTCATTGATGGTTATTATACAAGTCACACTTCGATGGTTTATTTTGCCTCGAAAAAGAAAGGCCGCCCACGTTTACTGTGTTTTTTATACCTTTCGTTTTGTTGGTTCAGTTTGGTATTTTTTTTATTTTGGGTGCGACAAGATGGTGGCACGTTTTTTTAGACAGATTACCGCAAATCGACGTCAATATGTCATTCTTGTTTTTAGGATATCGGGAAAGAAAACCGATCGTTCTTTTCATAGAGAATAGAACACATATGTGTGTATTGAAATGAACAAAAAAATTATAAACTTCAAACGTTGTGTGGAAAGGATGATTTTTTTCCATTTCCTATTTCGGGATAAATTCGAGACTGAAAATGACACGTTAGTGATGGGACAAAGTATATAAAAGAAGGAAAGATGGACCCATTATCAGTGGAGGAAAAGTTTTTGATGAGACATTGCCATATAAGAGAATGTGGGGAAGAAGCTTAGGGTGAATTGTGACTAAAAGTGCCAAGAAAGAAACTCTTCAATTAACTACAACATTGTTATTCTCATGCTCTTTTTTTCATCACGTACTGATATATTTGTTTTTTTTTATTAAAAACTCATAAATATTTTTATTAATTTGAAATTTAATATTGAAGAGCTCATATAAAATGGACGACGCTCGCAATTTTTGGCGTGTTACATTTAACCTTAAATATTACAAAAGCTACTACTATGTTGTTACTCTGTCTTGAGACAATAAAGCCTGTGTTTAATATCTAATCGTTTGTATGCTTATAATTTTATTCACAGAGACACGCCATTTACCTGTTTACCGAATTACCAATTTCAAACCACAAAGCGTCCTTTTAATCTCCTCCTTTGTTCATTACATTATATTAATTCCCACCAATTAGAGGAGAAAGTAATGCATATTTGATATGGTTATAAGCGTAATATCTTTTGAGAATATGATGAAGTGTTGCTGAGAGAAAGGTCATGGGTTCAAATCTCGAAGACATTTAATTTAGATTTATTATATTGATTAATTATTTCGGGAAATCTGGTCCAGAGTTAGGGAAGAGAAGGGGATTATTTGCTTATCCAAAGCTGATGTGCAGATGATTTATTTTTTATATTATTAAAATTTGATAATATCTTTATTCGAATATGGGATAATTTATTAAAAATTATATAACTCAAAGATGACGTAAGAAACGTCCTGTGCCTTGCAAATTTGCATATAATCTTGGCACTTGAATATTTTTCTTTGAGGGGGTTGCAGAAGGTGGTTTTGTAATAATGTATTTTAAGAGGCTTTCGGGGTGTAAAGCTGGTGATTTAGAATGGCTGATTTCCAATTCGTTAGAGTTTCCATCGATGAAGAAGACGTGACGAACAAAGCTGAAGCAACGTCAGCTCTTGACATTGTTGAAATGGGTCAGACGACAAACGAACGGGCTTTATAATATCCTATTTGAAATTATTCAACTGAATATTTCAACATCGATTAAAAAACAACGATAAATATTGTAATTGGGTAAACATTGTGAGGAGCTACATTAATAAGGTTTACATATACGTCCAATTCGTTTGCTTTCGAAAATATGTATATTTTCATTGATATCCGATCAAAACGATACTAAATTGTAGATTAATATATTCTACATAATTATTAAGGACTGCTCAATATTTTAATGATGTCGCTTTTCCGTATATCAGTTTATTCTTTACTTCTTTCTCTTTGGCTTTCGAATGGAACGTTTCCTAATTGCAAAACTTCGACAACGAGCGACTCGAATAGAATCAATAATCGAAATAGTGATTGCCACACTTTGGGACTCAGATACTCTCTTTTTGGGTCTTATTTGTGGCACTCTATACATTCATTACATTTGAATGCACTTTGTATTGTATATATTCAAGATTTGAAAATCAAAAGTTATGCCAAGGATTGTTTAAAGTCATTTACAAATGAATACATTTATAAAATTTTGCATATTACTATTTATGTGGATGGATTTGACACGAAACCATTAAAATTATTTGAGAAACTAGTGACATCTGTGAATGGAATGTCGAATTAATAAAATTATACATACATAACGCCTGCCCCAGCGTATAATATCGTAAGTGCAAAAAAATCTGTGTGCTCTTAAGTCTTTATGGAACTGAGCCACATATTCAATCTGGTAACACTGCCTATCACGTGTCACTCGGTTTAATTATTATTTATAACATATAACAGTTTACAATCAAATGAATTCTATTGACATAGACATGAAATCTGTTATAGATAATGGATGAATCTACATTAGTTGCCGGTCAAATAAGACTATTTTACTATTTCGAAAAAGTCCCACGTAATAGGTTAAATAATGATTGAAAATCAACATTTTTTGACGTTTCATACCTGCAATATGTGGCTCAGTTTCAAACATGCAATATGTGGCTCAGTTCCATAAAGACTTAAGAGCACACAGATTTTTTTTTCACTTAAGATATTATACGCTAGAACAGGCGATACATATATACGAGGATGAAAACTTATATAAGACTACCAAATATGTTATGCCCATAGTAGGTAATTTTTTTTAAATATTTTTTGCTTAATAGAGAAATATTAGACGACCACACGAATCGTGCACGAATTAATTAAATATAAGAATGCTAAAAGCTTTAAGACGTTAACATATTTTTATAAGGTATATTAAGCAGTTGGGGATAAATTTAAATATAACATAATATTATAGTTAATCTAAAGTGAGGCTAAAACAGGGTTTTATTGATATTTATCCTGATATCCTAGTTACAATAGCCAATATAATTCTTATTATAAGTGAGCTTTAAATCTATGACCACAGTATTTTTTATTTAATATATTAAAAATAATTGGGAGTAAAGACCTTTAGTATAAACTATTGAAAATCAATTTGTTACTTAATCGGCACTTTTTTAGGCAGATTACCGGGGGTGGTGTAAATGAGCATCCGAAATCTCTGGAGAGTAAAAGGACGAATTGCAGGAAGAGGCTTCGGTCGATGTGGGCAATCAACCGAATAGTGTATTATGTGCTTTGATCAATTCGGGGGTGAAGATGATCATCCCCATTCACACCACCCACTAACGAGAAAGGGGGTGAAACGATGTGTTAAGAAAAGGACATCCCACACACAAATACCAACACATTCTTTACTGTGTAAATTAAGCGATTTTCAAAAATTATTTAAACAACACAGTGTTTTAAAAGAATATTTATATGGAGGAAGCTCTCTTTTGCTCAGAAATATGTTAAATAATTTATAAATGGGATAATGCCCATACATTAATATAGGAAGCTAGTGACAATGTATCTCGATAAAGGATGTCTAACTAGATTTCTAACTACTGGCATTGTGCTCATGTCACTACTGTTCGTGATACTTGACAACTATTTCAGTTGACAACATCTTCTATCCTGTTAACTAGAATACCATACATATTTATATGAATATACAATTTAATATCACCGACAAATAAATGTATCAATGATTTTTTATATATCTTCTTATAATGGGTAGTAATTTATAAATAAATCGATATGATAACTAAATCAAGAATGGCATATTTTATTTACTAGCTAAGATTTGTCAAAAGGCATAAGACAAATATATTTTTGTTTACCAGAGGATTTTTTTAAAAATATGATCACATCTCAATGTTTTACCTGATATCAAGTGGAGGCTTAAGTTTATTACTTTAGAATACTTATAATGTATACTGTAAATGTATCGATATGTCAAAATTTAACTGCCGTATTCGATATAATGAGAGTATTTTAGTGAGTCGTGCTAGAGCTGATAGTATTGGTGTGTATACTAATAGAACTGACACCGCATTCACACATTATCATTAGACTTCATATTTAAATGTAAATGGGTTTTTATTTTTTTTCTCCCGTTCTTTCTATAATTTAATACTAATATTACGTCAAATTTAAATAAAACATTCCCATGTTAGTTATAAGGTAAAAATATTTATATACTTCCAAAGTCTATTTCTAAAGATGTATTGTTCTATCAATCATTGTAAAAACTTATATATAATAAAGAAATTCTTATATAATAATAATAATAAACATGATTAATCACAAATTAGAGCATTAAATTACACCGACAAGTCAGAAAAGTAAAAAAAAGAAATCTATCAAATATATTTTTTTTATTTAGTACTAGATCTATAAATTGTGGTAGAAGTACTATGTATTTATTTGTCGGTAAATTGATTGTTATTTATTTTCTAAATATAATCTATTATAACCAAAGTCCGCAAAAATGTGGCATTAAAAAAAAGTAGTAACAATGGCATTTAAAATGCAAAAAGTATTTAATTATATTGTGGCACAGGAACTGCTAATAAATTGGTTTCTTCATTTAAACCTTAAGAAATTACATTTTCATGGTGTCTTTCATTATTTCTATAAACATTGTCCAAATCTAATTGAAAAGATCATAAATGTGGCTTTTAATATGGCTTTTTTTGTCAAAAGTACCGAAAAGTAGCATTATAAGTTAACAAAATGGCATATGGCGGACTCTGATTATATCTATATCTGATTTTTGAAATATACCGAAATAATTTGAAATTTTTCAGAGAAAGGATATGTGTAGGCGAAACTAAATCATTCATTACGGAATATTTGAATGGAGCAAAATAGTGAGGCTTTGCAGGAGCTTTGGTGACCATGTATTATACATATTTTATAAAGGTTTTCAGAATCTCGTTTTGTATTCCCACCATTGTCCACGTTGTTAAAATACTACAATTTATACTGCACAAATACACACACACACACATATTTAAATACGATGGTATGCCAGAGGCAGATAACTTTATAGTTTTGCAAAGCTTTCAACTTCTTATGTGTCAAATTCGACTTTGAGCTGTCACAAAATGGGACCAGGCGATAACTTTGAGTTACAAAACATACCTTGCATCGTAAATTGAAAGAAGCTTTATCTAATATTATATTGTATCAATGCAATGCAGAAGCTATTATATTATACGTATAACAAAATGTCATCAATGGTAATACTTCATTTATGTCAATTTCCTTCACTACTGTTTAAAACCTTAGGCATTATAGCTTAGATGATACAAATACATTTCATTGAAAAATTAATTTCAAGTCTAAAAAATATATTATATTAAAAAAAAAAGGCAGGTGTTTGTTAAAAAAATATAGTGGCGTAAAGTGAATGAAATTCGGCGTATGTATATCGTAGCCGAAGAAGACTGAACTAACAAAGCCTATTATTATGACGAAGGCTTTTCACCATCCAAAGGGTGTTTCTTTGTCAATGAAGCCATGTGTAACTTTTCCGACCTTACATATTTTCATCCACTTTAAAAATAACGCATTCACATCGTATCTACCAATAATATAAGGATTTTGCAAATAATTGGAGGCGAATCCTTATTTTGAGTCCAAATTAATTTTTATAACGAAATGAAATATATCTAACTTAATATTAAATTTTATATTCAAATTATAAAAGTTGAAAAAATAATAGGTCCCTTAAGTGGGTAAACAAACATGTTTTCAGTATAAGAGTACTACGCTTGTTTTCTTTATTATTATCATAACACTTGGTAAATAATTGTATCACATACGTATATATTAAAAAAAGTATTTTCCAAATAAATTCAAAAATCAAATTCTGTTAGAAGGATTTATCAGACCTGTAAAAATAATATAATAAAATCTGTGCAGTGCTCCAAAAATGTGTACTTTAAATACATAGACTAACTTGTGCGTTTTATGGTAAGAATACAAGAAGTGACAAACATATTTTTTTTTATAAATACAAGACTTTTTTGGTAAAAGAATTGAAGTTTCAAAAGAATATAAACATTATTTTTTTCCTCGCTTTTCCCCAGAAACCTTTTAATATTTTATTTTTTAAGTAATAATCAAATATTGAAGATATACTTATACAAAAATGTAATTTTCAATACATTTCAATGCTTTAACATTAAAAACAAAGCAGATTATTAGAAAATATATAGAGGATTGAAAATATTAAATAAATTTCAAAATATTTTTATAGTTATGCAGGATCAAAGAGTTTTTCTTATCGATAAAAAACCACTATAGCACAAGCAGGCCATAAAAAACATTGACAAATTGATAATTTCAACAACATATTATTAAACATTTCGTTCTGTTTAATATAATAATATGAGGTACACGCATTTCCTCTTATGTAATATGACATGATAGTTGTAAGAAGATACTATTGAGATATAATATGGATATCGAATACCAAGTGTACTCGATTCATAGAATGTTAAATTGTATATGTATTACATAATATACATAGGTTTATGGTAGCATAATTTAATAAAATAGTATCTTAAATAATGTGTGGTGTTATAGTTAATGGGATAATAAGCTGAAATTGCAGTGGTACAATATTGCGGCGACATGGAATTTACATACTGAAAATAGGCAAACCGATTGGTTTTCGTTCATGTTCCGGTTCAAATAGCTGAACCGGTTCATGGTGATCGTTTTCCTAACAAGCCTCGGCTTTTAACGACTTCTATAACTATAATGAACCAACTGACTACTTTCCAATTATCAAAATTTACAAAGAGAATTGTGCCTCGAAACTCGAAATCATTCGAAAATTGTACCTACAGAATACAAAACATCTATAATCTGTTTTATACTGAAGAAAACCACAAGCACTTTTTGCATAGTTGACTAATCTAATTGTTGACTCAATGAATAAATTAGGTGTACATAGTAAATAAATATTTTTACCTCTAATTAACATGAGATTGTAAATTTTTTATTTGACATGAGATATAATATTGGGTTATAAAAAGCATAGGGAAAAAAATAAAAACCCATTTACAAATATATATAAATAATAACGAAAAGAAACTCTACATTAACAAAAACGTTTACAAAATATAATAGTTTAATAATGGTTAAAACTAAATAGAAGTTTCTTTGGGTAAAAGCGGGTGACTTATTTCAATGTTATTCTAATTTCTATAGAATTTTTAACTAGATATTACTTATCAAATTAAAACACGAAGTTTGTTGAAAGTATAATGTATTACTACTCGAGTTCTTGTTGATTTATTAATTATAACGTTTGGAATAATATCCCCATTTAATCACGAAATAATTCTTATTATATTTTAAATTAGGACCGAATATAATAATAAAAAACAATATGATATAGTTGCTCATAGTATTGAATTTATAGTTAATATTACATTTTATTTTAAAGTATTTGTTTACAATTATTTATAATCACATCTTAGGTGTATAAAAAATCTTTTTACCTATGTATGTATATATGTCTAACATACATTTATAGAGAATATGGAAAAAACTCATTTAAAAAAGATTAAAAAAATTATATGACCACAACAATAAATCTATATTTACAGATATAACAAAATAACCAATATTATACTAAATACTAAACAGTGTGTCTGTGTAAATTCAAATTGTTTACCCAAACAAACTACCAAAGACTTTGAACGTTATTTTAATTTTCCAATGATATCAATTTTGGAAGTTCATTGGTGGAAGCATGAACTTCCGAAGGTTTCCTCAAGTAAAAATAAATAAATAATTTGGGTATTGCATCCACCTTATACATTGATATCAGTAGTTGGATGGATTTTTGATGATACTTTTGATTATTTTCATACAGAAGTACATGTTTTTTCCTCCTCTAATAGATATAAAATCAGGAGATGAATCAAGCCACAAGCTACTTTTATAGACTTGCCTTGTTATTTTTGTTGGAGCTTGTTTAGTTCTTTATAGTGGCTAGTGCAAAGTCTTGTTGATACCTGTGGCAAATCTCTTCTGGATACCAGGTCACTGAAGATAAGATGCATTCGTTTTATTTCTTTTCGAACATTTATCCGATACTTTGATGAAACCAATGCATTGCTACGATTGCCTCACCATTTCTACACTTTTATGTACCGGGGAATATTTTAAAACCTGGATATCTTCACCAAAGGAAAAAAAGAAAAATAGGTACTTTGCCTTGTTGATTTATCACTATGTAGATTCACGGTCACTATGTGGATTTAAAAATTCATCTTTATAATAAAAATAATAAAAAAGTATGGGGATTAATGCCAAGTAAAATATATGTCTTCCTGAAATAATATTGTCTATATTTAATATTCAAATTAAACTCACTTAAATTTACCTTAACCCAAAAAACTGTTATTTTGATTTAAGGATAATATTGTCTTTTTTATGTTTATAAGTAAAGTTTTATTCCTGTTGTCAATTTAATATTAAATCATATTTTTAAATGGGTATTATTCCATATTAAAATATTATATCATATAAAAAGATTTGCATATTTTATACACATAAGCAATTATACAAATAAATCATTGCACTCAAGTATGTTTTTAAAATTAAATAAAAGATTTACTATATTTACGATATATTCTATTTTATTATCGAGTATATAATATTTTTTGATCTTAATATACATAAATTATAATGATAACTATGCGATAATTGCGTGATTGAATTAAAAATATTATTAATAATAAATCAACAAATATTTAAATAGTAATAGATTTTTGACCTAAATATTATATTTCAACATTACTTCGTCTTTTAATTCCAATCCAATTCTAATAAATATTATTTAATAAAAAAATTATATGCGAAGCAGAAGGAAGAATCACAATACCATGAACATGATATGAAGAGAGGTTTTGATTAAGATTACTTTTTTTGGGTTACACACAATGAAAAGCTCCATTGTGATACATTTGTACAGGCGAAGAACTTTAATTTGTCGACTACAACAATACCAGTTGTTAAAAGTATGTTGTATATTTTGCACGCGTGCATTTTTCACAGAAACACAAAAGCTTTGCAAAGTTCAAGGACGTTAGTGTGTTTTAATCTCAATTTTTAGTATTTAGGTATGATAATGAAAGGCTGTATGTCCCATTTGCAGTATATAACTGTGCAGGTTGCTTCGAAAAGTATACATTTTGCTACGAGAAGATGTAGCAGACCGGAAAATTGCAATGTAAATGTAAAAAATTGGCAATCATGAGAAAATTCCTCAAAGAGAGCTGACAAACTGAATATGCACTCATTTAATGCAACCTTTTCCAATTTGACTTTGTCTACAAGCTTTTCAAACACTTAATAATATAATAAACTAATACGCAAAATATATATATTTTTATCTTCTTGATAGTGTTGACGTCTGGGTGGAATTCCATTATTAAATAAATGTATTTAATATAATTTCCACAATATTTTGTTTTTTCTTCCATATCTTAATATACTTTCAACTATATATGTTATGCGATCATTATTATTTGTATTATTTATTGAATTAAATATTGTGTAGATGAATTTTGAGCTGACAAAGATTTAACTGACTAACTACGAGTCAACAAACAAAATTTTCAAAAGTTTAAAAACAGTTTTAATTATAAAAATTATAAGGTCAAAAGCTTAATTAAACTATGATATTTAAACAGGGTGGACTTGAAATAACTGAAAATATTTTAGGTGGTGGTAGAGTATCGCAAAAATAATGAATATTTATATATATATATATATATATATATATATATATATATATATATATATATATATATATATATATAACTATATATATATATATATATATATATATATATATATATATATATATATATATAAATATTGTGCCTTTTGAATCGAGTTTGGACCACTCTCATGGAATCAGCTGTTTCTGTGAAGTATTCGACTGTTACGTGTATTGTGTCTGTTATACGTAATTAAAATGATATAAATTTTTTATATTTCATTTTTTTCGCTTATATTTACCATGCTCAACAACCTTCTAAAATATTCTCAGTTATTTCCAGTCCACCCTGTATATCTCAATTTTTTATAAATCAATGTATCCAAACTATGTATAAATATTATGAAGCAGAATAGAAGTCACCATTAAATTTATTTTAAATCATGTTTATAGATCAATATATTACATTAGTAATGCACATTAGTAGTGAGTGACTATTAGAAAGCTAATTTACCTACCCATGGTAATGATTAGTCGTATATACATACACAATAAATATCGAAACATGAACATATGTTACAATATAATAAATTACAGCTATTTGGGGTATGAGCTATGAATCAAGTAGAAAAAATATATGTCTATCTAATAACATTTTTCAATATTAAAGTTTTGGAGGAACGCTGTTTTCTATACTTTTTTACAAGGGTGATTTTTTTTTGAAAATATATTATGTTTATATGAAGTTTTGTTTTTCAAAGTTCTCTTCTCTCCTTATTCTATACAAAATATTCTCCACCCCCCCAAAAGTTGTCGATGGAGTGTCAAAGGCGTGTATTCTTGTATATATTCTTAGTGGGGCAAAGTTGTAAGAAATCACGTCAACAAGGACTCGATCGGGCTTAGCCACCTTATAAGTTAACACATAAATTTCACTCTAGACTACCGGAATACATCCGAGAACATTGTCTCAGTGTGTTTGATCACAACTTTTTCACAATAACCAAAACTTGTTATCCACATCACGTAATACGCGTTCATGTGTTGAAAATTTAATACGTCCGCTGAGTTGCGCCGATGAATTCGAAGTTAAGCTTTATCAATTTTGGGGTCTTTTAAGTGACACTCGTATTATCTAATATATATTATTAACAAGAAGCAGTAATAATTATTAACAGAATCAATACAAAAATCAGAAATTTCAACGGGGAAGTGATTGTAGATGTTGAACAAAAAAACAACATTTTATCTCGGTAGTGGTTTAGAATTATTCATTGCATAGGCGAAAAGGGGAGAAGGAAAATAAAAACAAAATGATTCACAAAAACGGCCAAACTAACGGTTGGGTGGTGTTGCTTACTACGAGTTGTATGAAGAAAAAAAAAACAAGGTGAAATATTGCAGAAAATACCCGAGGCTGTACACAATACCAACTGGCATTTCTGCGTGTTATTTAAATAAATATATAAAATAAATGTTTGCTTTAAGCAGCACTTGTGATTCTTAAATACTTAAGTAATTGGCAAATTATATACTTGAACGAAGACTTTGATTTGATTCAGTGCGATTGATAATCAACTTTGATTGCAATATTCAGTTTCCGATTGTAGCATAAATTTTTCACAGATCGTGCGCTGAATGTAAAAATGCAAACCACTAACAACAGAATGCGGTGTCATATTTATTTTTTAATATAAAATATCGCTTAGATTTATTTGTCGGTTGGGGTTTTTGGATATAATATAAGGTACATAAATCAGCAGCTAAAATGTATGCTTTTGTATGCAGCAAACCGAGTGTAGAAAAGATGGAGTGCGAGTTTTTGTTCCATATGATTTTATACAGAACTTTTATTATAACAATAGAGAGACACCTGATTGATAAGAATATTGAAATGAATATTTCAATAAAAAAAAATATTTTTTGTGATTAGTCAAGGGGAGAAATGATTTATTTTTCATGAAAAGCGATGATAAATATTTTTGTCATCCAATTGAATATTGAGTATGAAGATAAATTTATTTAAAAAGGAATAAATATTCCATGTAAAATATTTTTAAAAGGCCTCTCTCTTGTGAACAAAATTGTTTTAATTTGAAATTTTCTAATGATTGATTATTGTACCATCACAAATGAGTCATCCTGGCATTGTTTTGCAAAAAAATGCAGAGACAGTAAAATGGTGTTTACACCATGTCAACCTTGTTTACAGCCTGTTTGTTACAGAATAGAAAATACTGTATTCATGGCGAGTCTTTTCAATAAAAAAAAACGACGTCGAGGGCGGGAGAATGTCGAATTAAAATTTTGCATATCATTATGACTTTCGACGTGAAAAATACTCAAACATCAGTGTTCGAGTGTTCGGCAAAAATAACAATAAAGCCGCTGTGAATTAATTTAGTCGAAATTTTAATACAATATGTTTAATATAACGGGCGAGGCAAAAGTCCTATTACCATTTTGAATTGCCTATAACGTTGTAAATAAATATTGTCACTATCTCTGCTCGTTCGTTCTTGGGGCGTATATTAATCAATTATAAAATTAGAACGTCTTTTTCACAACGCACTTTTTAAATATTAAACTGATCTAAGCGGCACATAACCAAGATGGCGGGAAATGAAAATGCTAGCGGGAATTTTGCCCCACCCGTTATTATATCTACTTTCAGCGAACTACTAATATAGATTTAAAAAAATAAAATTACTAAACCAATTTAAAAGATACAAATACTGTAGTCATGGGTTCAAATCCCGCTCAGATTAAAAAATAATTTGATGGGTTATTATGACTGGGAGATCGGGAATAATACTAAAAAATGCCGATCGATCGTCTTGATCCAGATATATTTCGATTTCCTGGAGGTTATAATAAATAAAATTTGTAAAAACCTTCTCAAAAGCCCCTCAGCGCGTATATAAATAAATAATTAATTTTCTGTTTTTTAATTAAATCACTATCCTTCCCAATTAGATCCAATATATTTTTATTATAAAGTTAACATACATATTATTATTATTATAGCATTTTAATGAATATATTGGAATGTATTATATTTGACACGGTATCGCAATTATTAACACAGTGCAGAAAACGTATGATTGAACAAATAATTGTCACTGGAAACGGGCAAATAAAAATGGGAAAACATTGACATTTTTAAAAAATCCCAATACGAGGGTTTAAAATGCTTAACGTAGAAATTTCATCGCAGTAAAACGACCGCACTACAGTTTTTTTATACAATTTTCCAATAACGCCGACTCGTCATTCTGTTTTTTTTGTGTAACCGCGAAAACATTTAAATTGTTAAACTAGTATCTGGCGTTTGAAATATTCAAATAATTCATATTTGCATTTTTATACACATATTTTAATTGGTGTTTTTTAGAGATGTTACCAATTAAAAAAAAATTACATATACATATACAGAATGTGGTATAATTTTAATTGTCGATTGTCGTATGTGATTGACGAATACATTTTATTTTAAAAAATCGGACAGTCAATGTCAAACTTGACAATCATTGGTTCAAATCCTGCTCAAGTCAAGAATTTTTTAATTGATTTGATCGGTTATTACGACTGGGAGATCAGGAATAATATTAATAAAATCCCGATCGATCGTCTTGATCCAGGTTTCTCTGATTTCCTGGATTAAGGTAAATACTGCGGCGATCTCTGACAGACAATGAAGTCGGGCAGAGCCGCTCTGTCGGTAACCTGTGTAACTAGTAATAGTTAAGATCGCCTACAGACAATTAACACGTTTTTGTGTATAAAAAACTCAAAGTAAGCTCCATCAGAGATGTAGGTTCTCTGGTATTCCAGACGACTGTGTTCTCTTATTAATAATAATAATAATATATATATAAATATATATATATATATATATACCCTTATATATATATACTATATATATATATATATATATATATATATATATATATATATATATATATATATATATATATATATATATATATATATATCGGCGCAGATTGTGATATTGTTTAGCATATGGTTGTAATATCTCACGGAGCAAGCCCAATTTATGGACGTGAGCCGGTAAAGTCTCTTTTTGAGATCTAAAGCATACCATTTATTGTTAAGCATTGGTACGTCAGAGTAAATATGATTCAGTGTCTGAGTGCTCTTTCCAAGTCCATAAAACTCTACGGAGGCCACTGTGTAAAAAAGGCAATCACTCTAGATTAAACCCAAAGGCATACGTCTGAAAACCCGTGTAAAACTTCACCACTGAAAAATGAACACCCCTGGTGCAACACTTTTGACGATCAATCTAAAAAACAAATCGTCCTTTCCTAACGATGCACTCAGTAGGCACTTAATTGAAATTAACAGAAAATTCTAAGATATATTCTAATATTATTAAATGTCCTTATTTTTTTTGTCAATCAGCGGTTTCTCAAAATTATACTTCTAGTTACTACTCTCGAAAATAATATAAATTGAATTCTCTGAAGTGTACAACAACGTTCGATTATTAATAAATATAAATACAAACCTCCAAACGTTTCGAGTAGCGAACGGTTATTTTTAACAATATATTTATATGGATTTTAACACTCATTTACATCGATTATTTTATGTTAACAACACCGTATGTAATTACCGCTATCAATTTTATATAATATTAACATGGTGATTAAATATGTAATTTTAGAAATTAATATTAAATTTATGAATTTTTACAAGGGTTAAACAATTAACATATGTAATTAAGGGATGACAGGCAACTAATAAGCAAGTAAAAATATTATTTGGTTTACAAGATTTTTTAAATTTTATTTATTAAAAATAAACAGCTTCCAGAAAGTATCGGGAATCCTATTGTTTAATACATGAA